>JAOWBF010232510.1:0-13559 GCA_028566175.1 Vinca major
CAAAAATCACTAAAGTAAAATTGTTTTGTTGAACCCGTAAAGGCAATTTGCCAAATGAAATTGATAGTTGGAATTTGATATAACTTTATGTCTTCTTTGATCCTTATTTGATCCCAAATTTTTTATCCAATAATTACTACCCATTTAAGATAAATTCCAGTAGATAAAAAAGCATAGATGATGATTGAATTTTGAAAACGATCCTTTTTGTTGGCTAATGAAGTTGACCATTAAACAAGTAGGAGGATTTATATATTATTGGTTGAGCATTCTAAAAAAACAATTTCATTACAATAATTTGATTTTGACATGGTCATTAGCATCATTTTCAATCTATATGTTAATCTTGATTACCTTGTTTATCATTTTCAATCTTTGATTTGAAGTGGTCTTTGTAATGAAAAGAAAAAAAGAAAAAAGAAAAAGGCATCCAACCTAAATCACGTACCTGGCTCGACATGCACAAAAATATTAACCCAACCTTTTGCGCTAATGCTTTCTTCATGAATCATGATATATACATGACCAAAGGTCCACATATCAATAAGTTTTCTTCTTTCCTTTTTTTTCTTCTTTGAACAAAGAGAGGTAGATCCACAAATATGGACGCAGCTAGGGAGTTTGTTTGAGGGATGAAAAGGATTTTTTCTTAATTCTTGGAGGGTGGAAAATAAATTTTATCAATAATATTTATGAAATAAACAAATTTTAAAAGATAAAAAAAAGTTTTAATATTTTTTTTTTGGATGATTCGTCCATGACCACAAATTTAAATTTCAATATGGATCAATTTTGTGTGTATTTTGTAGTTTTAAATGAACCATAACATAATAATATTGTCTCCCTTTTATCTTGCGATAATGTGGTTAATTTTAAAACACGGTATAAGAATATTGAAAAAAGAGAGAGGAGAAAATGAAAGAAAGGAAGAATGGATGATTATTTTTGCAAGAATCCAATAATGTGAGGTGAGAGGTCACGTGGGGGCAGGCAAGAGGCAACGCCCGAATTGAATAATAAAGATTGTACTTGTCTCGCGTGTACTCATAATTGGTGCTCATCAAATGAACCATACTTTTGCAGACAACATTCATCCACAAAATACTACCCTACCAACATTTTACATATGCCGATCATCATCAGGGGCAATACAATCCGACTCCAGTGCGTAACAAATATTTTATCTACACATAAGGGTGAATATCGAATTTGAATTCTCCAATTCAGTAATTTGAATTGGGTTTTTATTTTTTATTTTTTTATACCTCAAAAAATCGAACGAATTCGAATTGATCGAATTGATAAATTCAGAATTCGATTTTGACCGAATTGGCCAAATTAAAGGGTATATTTTTTGGTTATATAATATATTTAATTATATAATAATTATATTTAATTATTAAAAAATTCAATTCAAATTCGGTCACACCAAATTCAAAAATAGTCAAACTAATTTCGTTTCAAATTCGGTCGGATTCAAACCGAAATACCAAATTCAAATTCGGTCGGAATTCAATAAAAATCGAATTTACTCACTCCTATCCTATCTATACGTGCAAAATAAGTAAAAATTATTGAATTCTTTTATCTTCTTCTTTCTTTTGATAACTTAAGTTCTAAACTTCGTTCAACTAGACAACATAGTGTAACTCATACAGTAAGACACTACACTTCTAACCGGTAAGTCGAGGGTTTGAGTCATGTCAAAAGAAAAATGAGGAATCACTATTAACTCATACGGTAAGACACTACACTTCTAACCGGTAAAATATTATATCTCGCTTATATTTGATTTTTATTAAGCTAGCAAGTGTTTGTTTTGCTTTTAGATGGAACCTAAAACTAAAAGGAAATCCTAAACGAAATTTCTCATACCAACTTTTTACGAGTGTCACTAAAAATTCAATAATAAGGTGGAAAACATAATCCTAAATTTCTTTGGTCTTCCAATATGGTAAAGAGAAGTCAGATATTCCAAGAAGGACGACGCAAACTATTTGCTCACGAGTCACGCCTCTCATGAATGTGGTTTGAATGAAATCATTAAAAGGCCACAAATTAGACAACCTTTCATAAAGCATGCCTTGAACCACGGGACAAACCACCCTCCATCACCTCTCACACTCAACACATTTCAACATTCAAGACCATTGACTGCAATTACCAATACTATTTTTTTTCATAAATTTCCAAATAGTAATAAATTAATAATATTGCTCTAAAATTTCACATTTTTTTTTATATCCAAAAGGAAAATGTATCAATATCACAATAATGATCTACAACTAGTGCTTCTTCCCAAACAAAATTCATAACGCATTTGGTTGACATGTTATCTCACTTTTCATTTATCAAAACATGTTAGGAGCAATATTGAGAGTTCGAATCATCGTAGGAGCACGTTAGTATACATATATATATCAAGAATTTATCTGTTCGATTTTTAATCAGATTACGTAAGAGAAAATTCAGATATCAATTACCAAAAAACGAGTACTTCCCAAAATAATTAAGGAAATTATTCGTTTGGGATGTCCCCCATCCAAAACTATTATAATTTTAAATCCTCTTAGAACAAACAATCTCACAAAAAAAAAACACCAAGATGAAGAGCTTAAAAAAACACGCTTCAATAATTCAAAGAAACCACATCAAAAGACCAAAAGGGTTGTTGACGATATATGTATGTATGTACACACACTAAATGCCAATCAATAGTGTCACAAATATTTTCATTTTTTCGGGTTAAAACTAAGGGTATTCTTGTCATTTCCCAGAGACCAGAGCAAAAATAGGAGGCGGAATTAGTTCATTAAGACTGATTCCACTTGTCACACACACAAAATGCATCACGGACGGTCTCAATGGACTGATTACAACCCTAATTACTCGGAGGAGACTGGTGGGGATGGTTGGTGGTGTGACAGAAAGGGTACAACCTTGGTCTAGAAGTAGGAAATGGGATGGCTGTAGGAATACAGTCAGTGGCGGTGGCGGCACCGGCAGCAGTGGATGGAAGTGTTGACGTGGTGGTAGCGACACGTTCACAAGAGGGACACATAGTGAGAGTGGTGGCAGGGAGTTGCATGTAGAATGGGTTTGATGTCTTAAAAGCCCTCAGTTCTCCCAACTCCTTTTGTAACCTTCTGTTCTCTTCTCTTAGTGTCTCGCAACAACTCTTCATGTACTCATAATCTACCTCCGTTTGCTTCAGTTTTGTCCTTCAATTTTCCACACAATTTTATCAGTTTCTACACCACAACCAAAATAAGATACTAAACACACTATTTTTTCTAAAAATAGATGAACATCAGTATCTATATTCCGAATCACAAGTGTTATGCCTATTTAGACTATTTTAACTATATAAAAACAATATTCTAAGAGAAATATGGAAATTACAACTGCGGCTATTATACATAACGTTTTTCTCTCTAAACGTGTTCTTGGCTACAATGTGTTGTCAATATTTTTTCTTAATGGAGACAAACACTTTATTGTTGTTTGAGTGTTATTAATACGACTAATCATGGTTTTTGAAACCTTTGAATAACTGTTCACTCCATTGATAATAATTATTGTGTCCAATAAAAAATAAGTCTCACATATGCAGAGAAAAAAAAAGTATTCCACAACATAGCCAGGGACGAAGCCAGGAATTTAGTGTTGGGGCGAAACTGATAAAAAATTTTCAAAATTCTTGGGGGCAATAATAACGGCAAAATTTTTTTTTTGGGTGGGCGAAACTGATAAAATTTTCTAAAATACACATCAAATTTCGATGAATAGTAGTATTTTTAAAAATTTTGCGGGACCGACTTCGTCCCTGAACATAGCATAACAAGAAAATTACCTAGCTCTTCTGTTCTGGAACCAAACTTCAACCTGGCGAGGCCTAAGATTAAGCTGCTTTGCAAGTGCATGTTTTTGTTTCTGTCCCACAATCCAAAAAATAAATACCAAGAAAGATAAAAATCAGAATTCAATAGCCCACGTAAAACAGATACTACTACCTCAGGTTCTAAAATTTACTATTTTTCACCTTATTACATATTCCAAATTATTTAAAACGTTTTTAAAATTAATTTATCTTTATTGTTACTAATAATAACTTTTTTAAATACTAATTATAATTATTTTCAAAAAAAATCATTCATAATACTTCGTGTAAAAGTGTAAAAAGAAAGAGTTAAATAAAGTGTAAAAGTGCATAAAATAGTATGGGCTAAGTCCTGTCCCCACGTTGTCGGTAGACACCGAGTGCCGCCCTTCGGAGTCAATTAAAGTGTAAAAAGAAAGAGTCAAACAGGAAAAATCCAATATTTATATGATATAACCACTTACAGGATTGAGAGTGTTGTGTTCTTTAAAGCTAACTTCAAGATGAGCAGACTGTTCTTTCGAAAGTCTCAGTTTCTTCCGACTATTACTATTATTAAGTCCATTCTCCTTCCCATGCACGTTTCCCGATGAAGCATTATCCGAACTCCCTAATATAAATATTCATGCAAATAAAATAAAATAAAAACACAAAAATCAGAGAAATGAAGAGTTCATTTGGATTGTTTTTTTTTGTTTTGAGATTTTCTCTCTCTGAGGATGGAAGAAGTGAATTATTAGTGAGATAGATGTGGGACCCATAAACATAATTAAAATTTAACAGAAATATCCCTTAATTTCCTCTCTAATGATGAAGAAATTAAGGGTGAATATCGTCTATCCCATATTCTTATACATGTAGGGGACATACGACCCCCAACTCATGTTCCTAACCACTTATAATTCACTGAATTTAGATGGCGGAGACATGTACGAGGACAAACGAAATCTCCACCTATATACTAGAAAGAAATGAATGGTAAATACCGTTATCAGAGGAGCATCGGAGGGATATTTGAGACCGATAATTAATGGAAGGAGGAAGGAGATGAAGGTGAAGTCTTTGATCAATATCATCATCCCTAATTGTATCTTCTGATGAACTATTATCATGATCATCATTATTTTCCTCATTAGATTTCTGCAGATCATAAGGTCCCAGACCGTTTGAGTTGATACCCAAGGCCATGCAAAACCCTAGGCCCACAACACCCGCCCTAGGCCGTTTGGGTTTTGAGGAAGCAGTAGAATCTCCTAAGCTTAAGCCCAGCTCCATCACTCATAGCCAAGAACTAGAAAAATATGAGCTTGTGTGAGAGAGAGAGAGAGAGAGAGAGAGAGAGAGATATTTAAAGAGGGTTGGGTTGAATGAATTGCTCTAGTAATAAAGTCTCTTTATAGAGATCCTATCCATTCCAAGTGTGTTTGAATTGTTGCTAATTGTTAATGCCAAGGGGCCTCCTGAGGTGTTGTGTTGTGTTTGGTACAATTTCACCTCAGTACGAAATATGTGTTTATTCTCAATTACAAAATAAATACATCATTTTGAGATAGGATAAAAAATACTAATAATAGTAAAAAAAAAAAATACATAATAACTATTGGACTGATGGTCGAGAAGAATGTGAACATTTATTATTCTTTCTTTAATAAAATTTAACTGTCAAATCTCATATTTTATAGTTAAAATTTATTTTATACACATGCGAATAGATACTTGTTGACGGTTAAAGTAAAAGTAAACACATTTATTTTTTTGATTGAAATTTATTTTACAAATGCAAACAAATACTTATTATTCCATGAGCGTGTCCGGTAGGGGTAGACCACGAACTCTCTTTTTCTTTATTTTCTATTTTCTATTCTTTAGCTTCTTTAGTCCATTATTTTACAACTCTTTCTATGGCTGTCACCTAAAGCTTTTGAGGTTGACCGTTTTCCATTCAACTCTGTTTTTCTTTTCAACTCTTATTATTATTATTATTTACATCATTCGTGTTTTTCTTTTTTTCTTTTTTAAGACTGAGTTTTTCTTTGTTTTTTTCCTTTAAATTTTCTTAATTTTGTGAGAGAAAATTTGAAACTCAATAAAGTCTCCTCAAGTAACATACTACTTCTTTGTTTCCTAATATACAAAGTCTTCTATCATTTTCATCTTTTTTCTCAAATATTATCATATTTTGATTTAAACTTTTTGAGTTATCCCTACTTATAAACAAGCGATACAAAATTGTGGTTTAGACATAATCAGAAAATTAAGTTACTAAAAGATATAATAGGATATAAAGAAAATGGTTGTTTACATGATTTGAATTATTATATTATTTGCTATAAGTAAAGAGAATATAAAAAATGCTAACTTTGAGCTCCAGGGCAGCTAGTTGGAGCTGTTGTGTTGGACATTGATTCTTGTTTGGATTCCGGGTAAAAAGTAATATGAGTCAGTCTCTCTCATTTAACATCATATTGTGGGTCAAGTACACAATTTTGTCGAATTAGTCATCACTACGAGTAAACCCCAAAAAGAGAATAAAAAATGCTAGATTGTAAAATTTTATTTGGATTTGAATCTAAATTTTCTATTAACTTTCATTCTTCTTCCAAATCTTTTACTTCATTATTTAGATAAATGATAGGTGGAAATGCTTGTTTGACCAGGTTGACAACGCGCACATATAATTATATACTTTCCATCCATCAAATATCTACAAATATTTTCCACCCTCTTTTCCTATACTATTTTTCTTACATTTAATGAATGTTTGGGTGTTGTTTAACATTTGAGGTTTTGGTTGGACAAAAATCAACTTAGATCCTTACTCATCATATCATATATATAATGATGGAATTAGGAAATATTTGGAATTTTTTCTCACTAGTTGGGCGCCCCTAATAATGGAATATCTTGAAACATATTATACATTGGTGACATACCTACCTACCCCAATCATAGAATATAATAATTGGAAGAGAGCAGTGTCATCAACTCAAAGGTAGTATTGGAAATTTTTGTCCTAATCATAAATAATCATTGCGAAAAAATGGATTTGTGATGGCATGCTGGTTTCCTAAAGAAAACAAAAGAATACTACAATTTATTTAGCCAAAAAAGTAAGAAGAAATAAAAACATACACAATTTGTTCAAAGCCTGACAATTTTAATTAGTGATGTGTTTTTGTTTAGTTAAGTGATGTAACTAAATTAAATTAAGGATGATATAAACAATAACTACATTATAACATAGAAATTAACACAAATACTCCAACCTAAATCAAGGATAACGTTCAATCAACAAGGATAAAACAGGCGCCAAGATGGGGTTGGCAAGAAGACAAATTAAAGTTGGGAGTTTGGATCAAAGAGGGTCGGTCTGTTGACGAGTGGAATCCTTAGGTCGCTGGTTCGAATCCTGCAGGTGGGACAAAGATTCTTTAGTCTCTATTTTTCAATTCGCATCATCTCTCTTATACAATGTTTGTTAATTGGAGTAACGAGAATTTTAATTAATCTCTGTGAACGAAAAGGATCAAGCCGATGTAAGAAACTGAGTATGTACAGACAGATTTAGAATGAAGCAATAAAACTGCCAAAATCATTTGGACATGTAGCCAATGAGATGGCATAATCTATGAGCCCCATAATTAAAGAGGCAGATTGAACTGAGGGAGAATAATATTATCTGATTTATCCAAGTAATAACAATTATCCAGAGAACAATTATACACTACAATACACATGAATGAGAAACTTTAGTCCAGTGATATAAGTTATGCCTTCTAAAAGAAGATCAATGACTAACATTGACAGTTGACAACTAGATACATCATTGGGAATCATGGGGTTATTTAAGAAGAGCAGCAAGTTACCGTATTGAGAGCTCAACTATAGGTTCCTAATAAAGGAAATGAGTATCAAATTTGCTGACCTTCGTTGCTAACTTTAATTCAATCTTCTCCTCCTAGGTTCTTGAGAAACTCCGTACCCTGTATCGGGGACCCTTGATGAACTACTTCCTCTCCTTGAAGATGAAGAAGCAGGCAGATGTAGTCCGCCAGCCGTACTAGTTGCTGCATTTTCCATTTGTTGAATGGTACTGGAACCGTCATTTGTTCTTGAAGATGAAGGAACAGGTTCCACAGAACTAGTTGAAGTCTGATGCTCCTGTGCTGATATGGCAGCATTCCTAGCAAGAGAATCTCCATCATCAGTTGATAAAAACTGTGCATCCCTTCTATGCAAAAGATGGCGATTCACATAGGTTTCAAGGTCCTCAACTAACCTTTCTGCACTATTCAATTCAGATGAAATGGAAGAAAGAGAAGCCGCACTTTCAGATAATACCCTCGAAAACTGTCGGGAGCGGAGGCGTCGAACACCTGTAGCCTCTTCATTTTCCCGAGGAGCGGGCCCAAAAATGAGACTAACACTTGCAGGGTCGTCTTGAGGGGAGGAGTCCCCCGTTGCACCAATACTAGTCCTAATTCGCCTTAATGCCTCTGCTACCCGAATATGAGACACGCCCCGTGTTAGACGTTGCTGCCGGACACTCTCCACTCGCTGTGCCTTTGGCCTTGGAGGCACGGTCACGCTAGACTCCGTATTTGTCTCCCTAATATTACCGTCCCCATTTCCATAAATCGGAACTATAGTAGAATCTGTTACCTCTCCCTCACAAACAGGACATTCCTTTGTAGTAGAATCAACATAAGGCAACTTAAAGAAGCAAACCCAACAAAACAAATGACCGCAACAAGTCAAGATAGGTTCTTTAGCCATGTAAAAGCAAACATTACAATCAAAGAAGCTCCCACCATTCTCATGAACCTTCTTTTTAACATCCAAATCCATCTCCGATTCCAACGCCTTCGCTACCAGAAAGCTACCATCAATCATCGGGCAACTCCTCACCGTATTAACATTCCTCTCAGCCGCAGCAACAACTCCACTCTCCTCCTCCCCATTATTATGCAATCTACTACCTTCATCATGATCCGCATTCACCGTCTCCCCACCAATCAGAACCGTACTAGTAGTTTCTGAATTCCGCACACCTATCCAATGACGCATTCTTGCTCTAAGAGTGACAGCCTCAAGCTGACGAATTCTATCTTCTATCCTACCATGGGCTGTTCCTAGTTCATTCAATAGAGATCCTAAGCCTGATACGGAATCAACAGGTGCTTGATTCAAATCAAGATCCATCACAGTATTATCATCATCCACAGAATTGTCCCCCATCATCACACATATATAACAACAATAAATTTCTGCATAAATTTGCAAAAAAAAATACACATTTCAATTAAGTTCTTCAAACCCAATTCAAAAAAAAGAATCAATCTTGGATAATAAAGAGAGTAGGGTTTTATTTTAAAGAAATTATTAACTCAAAAGGAACAAAAAATTGAAGCTTTATATGAACACTAATAAAAATTGGGGAAGCTGTGGAAACTTGTAAAAATGCATATACATACATGGCAGAGCGGTAAAAATGGATAAATATATGGAAGATGGATGGTTGGTTACCTGACTATATCGGAATTGTTATTGCTCGTTCTTGTTGGAAGATCAAACTATGAAGTTATGATCTGAATCTAATTATCTAAATCTACTGAGAGGAAAAGAGAAGAGCTCCGAGGAGAAGACGCACCGCAACATCTGTAGGGCGCCAAACACTAAAGACTGCTCTCCTCACAGAGAGGATCGCACCCTCTAATGATCGTTCCAGCTTAGTCGCAAACTGTCCGATTTTTGAGGTGTAAGAAGGGGAGGGGGCTACGAATCACTTTTTTTATTTTTTTTATTGAAATAAAAGTTTTGAATGAATTTGACGCCGATCATCACCACGGGTCAGTCCAAATTATGTACCATATATCGCTATGAATCACTGTTGAAGGGTGGCTTTGCTTGAATCAGAGTCGGAGATGGGCTTTCTTTTGGGCTTTCTTTACCTTCTGTCTTGCCTTTCATTAAAGTTTTATTCTGATATGGACCGGGTCCATGTGGTACAGATTTGGCCACATCCCTACAGAATGAGGAGAGAGAAAGAAATGCAGTGATGTGGCTAAATCTGGACCGCATGGTCCAGTGAACCTGGTCCATGACAGAATAGACCTATTAAAATATAGTTTTACCAAACACGTAAAGGAATCGACATTTCTTTCTGCATTTGACTTCCAAACACTCGAATGAAAAGAGAATTTCGAAATCATTCTAAGTAGAAAGCAATTATGTCTGAAAAGAGAAATTCCATTTCAGCGTCTGCTGCTTCTCATTCTTACGAGAGTTTAATTCTGATTTTTGCATCCAAGTATTGAAAAATCTCATGTACATGTGTTACCAACCATATAAATAATATTGACTTACACTTGATAACTTATATAGTTATTTATTTGTAATTTTTTTAGAGTTAATACAATCTTTTGCACATATTACAATACTAATAAGCTATAGGGTAAAAGGTGCTCATGCCTGCTAATCTTTTTTTAATTTTAATTTTTGACCTTCAACTAAAAAATATAAAGTTATTAACCCTGAACTTTTATGAAGTGTTAATGTTTCTCTTTCCATCCAATTTCACCGTTAAATCTAACGGAATAGCAAAATGTGACTCTCACATGACTTAATTTACTTTACTTTAAAAGACCGTGAACAATCTAAAATAAATAGCACTTCGTACAAATATTTATCTTGACATTTTTTGTAAAAAATAATATATATAGTTATATATATATATATATATATATATATCAAACTGCTAGTAATATGTATTTGGTCCATTCTCATATTATTTGAAAAAATATAACAAAATAGGTTTATCAAAAAAATATAAGGAAAAATTTGGCCTATTTTTCTGATCCCATTTCAATTCTTTTTAGGTAAGGACATATTTTTCTGAAAATGTTCATGAGTTAAGTCATGTGAGAGTCACATGTTCCTATTCCGTTAAATTTAACGGTGGAATTGAAAACATTAACACCCTATAAAAATTCAGGTTAAAGACTTTGCGTTTTTTAATTTAAGGTTAAAAATTAAAATCGAGAAAAGTTTAGGAGTGTGAATACTTTTTACTCTAAGTTATAAGTTTTTCTAACTTTAGCACCAAACTGCTTAATTAAATCACTAATCTATATATTATAAAGATTCATAAATCTTTTTGCGCAACTTCAAACCTCATTAATTTGGGGGAAAAATTAAAACAAAACAAAACAAAACCCCAGCGTCTTTTCTTTCTTCAGACACCTATTATCGGTCTCCCCCTTGCCACCGTCATTCGCTGTCTCGGTCACATTGATTCAATATTCTGTTCATCAGATTAGGTACAATCGGGCTTTTGATGATGGTTACGGATGGAGGGAATAATGGGTCTTTTAAGAAAAGACCAAAGACCGACTTGTGTAAGATGGTTGCGGATAGCAGGAATAATCGGGCTTCATCTATTCCTCCCGGAAGTCTTAACGTCCAGAAATTCGCTGAATCTCGAGCTACTGAACTCCATAGTCTTCATTCTGTTGTTGCTAATCGTTCCAATAATGATTTTAGGTCCCGGAGAAGTAAACGAAGGAGGACAACTGGGCACGTCGATCGTGTTACAAAGAAGAAGAGATTTAGAAAGAAGCAAAAAGTTGTATTGATGATTGGAGTAGAGAGTAGCAGTGAGGAGCTTTTGGAGAAGAAGGACAAAAATGAGGAGGAGAAGAAGAAGGTCCCTCGTCGCATTCTTAGGAGAATTGAGCTAAAAATTAATCCTCAGAGTGGCTTTTCTACATCTGGTGATGGTACTAAGAGGTTGAGAACCCATGTTTGGCTTGCAAAGCGCTTCAACATGACTAAATTGTGGGGATTTTATCTTCCTTTGTGTCTACAAGGCAGGTATGGGATTGATTGTTTATTTATTCAACTGAAAATTCTATACGAGAAGGAAAGTTTGGATCTTTATGTTGAGCCTATGCACCAAAATTTATTGCTCTGTTTAGTCACATTAATTGGTAATTCATGAAATACCACGTGTATATCTGATAGTTTAGAAATCAAATATATGGTGCTCCATAACACAAGTTTAGCCATTCAACTTTGTGTGTCTGCTCCTGCATTGGGGCAGCAATACAAGCTTGATAGACGAGTCACTTATTTGTTTATTGCATGATACAGTGGTCGGGGTTCAAGAGCTCTCTTGAAAAAATTAAAGGACGGAGTTCTTGTGCACGATGCAAGCTACTATGGTGCAGTTCAGTTGGAGGGTCAAGAGGCAAGCATATCATAACCCTGTTTTGTTACCACATGTCATTTATATTTTTTTTATTCCTTCTCTGGATTCATAGATGTTTCTGACAAAAGGGAATATTTCTAATGTATTTACCGCGCAGTTATTTGCTAATTGTCTGACCTCATTTTTTTTAAATTCTTACAGGATTCTTTAGTGTCAGTTCTAAGCACAGTAATGATACCTTATCCATCAGCAAATTGCCACCAGACACCCCAGAGGATACTTTCTGGTGTTACTTATGGCACTGCTATGGTGAGTAATCTAAACTCCGTTATTTTATGAACATTACAAGATTTTGTAGAAATTTTGGAGTTTTAAGTACGATTGGATGTTTGGTAGCTTCGTCATTGTGGGGCACTGTTTTTTAAAAACGTCGCTCCAGTAACTTATATGTGGCGGTCGCAACATGCAAATTCCGGTCCAAGATGCCACAATACCGACTTACATAATGCACAAGGGATGGTTGATGGCTGTGCTTCCTCCCGTCAGCTATGGGTGTGGATACATCCAGCAGCTTTCGGAGAAGGATTTGATGTTTTGAAGGCTGCATGTGAACAGGTAATGAATAATCTGAATAGAAATCCTTTTAATATCTGAAAGGCTTTCTGAGTTTAGTGACTTGGCTAAAATGGTCATTATCTCTCTATCTGGGCATCGTTCGTTTTTTTGTGTTAATGTGGCACAAAAGTGTCTCTCGTAAACCTGATATTTTCTTTTAGATTCTTAGGTTTTGCGATAATCTTGTGGTATGTGCTATTTCTTGAAGCTTTTGCATTTCCTATTGTTGGTTTTTTGTCCACCCTGAAGTAAATAAAACTTTATACCATCTTCTTTCCAGGGATCTTGTGATCCAGAAGATATGTTACATGCTCTGAATGTCTTTTCGTTGAGTTGATTTGCTTAATTTACGGATCATTAACGACAGTTTTCTATTTTCTTTCAGATAAACTTGCGTGGAAGCACAGTTAATTGCATATCTCTTGAGAATGAGCTTGCACAATTGGAACTCGTAGGTTCAGGCTCAGTTCAGCTTATTCAGAAGATATTCCACCCTGCCATCTGGTGAGCTATCTGTTGTCTTTTCTGGAACAAACTTTCTAGTGCTTGCTAACTGATGGCTTCTGGGTATGCAGTACTTCAGACAATGCTTGGGCGCTAAAGAAAAGTTCAGGTCCTGGGATGGTTGATAGTGAAGTGCTGATAGAAGATTCAAATGCGCTGAAGAAGGAAGATGACATTTCTGCTTCGCCAATTATTTCTATGACAGTCAATGATCCACGCACTTTCCTTGAGAAAGAAACCGCTAGTGTTTCAGAAGAAAAACTTCCTGGTATTTTGGGCAATACTGAAACTGAAGTTCAGGAATCTGCAGGGGTTTCTGAAACGAATAGAGAGTCCCTCTCATCATTGAGC
>JAOWBF010232697.1:0-13540 GCA_028566175.1 Vinca major
ATGGGAGGTACCCGTGAGACATGGAAGTCTGTTGGACCAACTTTGTAAATGAGTCATATCTAAATTTATTTGAGAGAAGTATGAGACCGTACACAAGGGCCGCCCCCATGCCAGACTTTCCCAACCAACGAGGGTTTGATAGACAATGTCATTAGCCTATCTTTATCAAAGCATAAAATAAGGCAGAAAACAACAAACGTCAAACCATGAAAAACTGTGCATTTGTGCTGCAGATATGAACAGTGAGAATCTACAAAAAAACAAACATCTGCTAAGCTAACCACATTAGCCCATGCTGCTTCACACCCTCTGTATGATTTCTATGTCAGCTTCACTAAATTATTATATATGTTTTAAAAATTAATCATTCAAAATCAATCAAAACCCCAACTCAGATCTCTTCTAAACTAATACTAATAAATTAAACTAAACCCCATTCATCAAATCCAATGTTTTCTTGGCTTTTTGCATGAACCATATAGAATAGAGATAAACTCATAAGTTGCTTTCATGGCTGTCGTTACATGTAAAAACTGTGAATTATGAAGTTTTTCGGTAACTTCAAGGCTTTTTCGACATTTCTGTTCCTTGTTTTCTTCTTTTTGGAGTATGTTTTTTCTGCTCTTGTGTTTTTATTTATCCCTTCTTCTGTTTACACATTCTTTCTGTTCCTTTGAAATTTGGTTCTGATACGAATTTTATGATCTGAGGTTTTTTTTTTTTGCTATTTGTCTTGATATTAATTGTTTTTTTACTAGTTTTAAATATGGGTGTCTGGGCAGTGAAAATTATTTATTGTTTTGTACTTATCTGATTCACTTTCTTCTGGATTTTGAAAAATTGATTCATCTTTTTTATATTGGGATGAGAATTTTTTTTAACCCAAGTGCAGTTTCTCTTTAACCAATTTACCTTGGGTAAGAAATTGTAGGTGTAATTGAGTCTCGTCTTAGTTTGAAATTCATACCGATACCAAAGCTCTATTTGAAAAGAAAACCTCAAGCATGAGTAGTCTATAATATGATTTTGACTTGGGACTAGTATGAGACTGTGACCGGATATCTTAGACTGGACCCAAATTTTGCAAGACTTTGTACTTTGGAAGGGGTTTTGATTAGTTTATGTTGTTTCAATTTCCATAAAAAAACAGAAGGGTTTCAAAAATAAATGTGAGGTATTTTGGGTTCTTTTTTCAGGTGGGCAAATACAAAAGATAAGAACTGACTGAAAAGGTGAAGTGTTTGATGATAAAGAAAATTTGAAAAATATCATTTTCCTATTGTTGGTGGAGAAGATGTTGTGTGCTTGTTCAGGAGAGCAATTTAAGTTTGATGAACCAGCTCCGCAGTCCCCGGAGTCATTGGCCACCAGGGATTTCTCAGCCAGTGGCCTTTCATCATCAAGAACTGGAACAGGGGATTGGGAATCAAAATTGGAAGATGCCCATGTTGATGAAGTTGAATCTACCTTGAAAGAGGCCCTTTCCTTAAATTATGAGGTATACAATTCCATAATCGGTTTAATTTTTCACATTGTAGTGTTATAATTTCTTTCTGGATCATCGTAGCACTCATAATTATAGCTTTTCTACCCTTTGGATTTACCAGTTAAGAGTTTAGGTTATATGAATACAAAAATTTACTTATTAGAGCGTTACAGAAGATACAAACTATTATAATTTAGCCCCTCTTGAAAAGTTCTGATGAATTCAAAACTGTAGGAAGCTAGAGCTTTGTTGGGGAGGCTTGAATACCAGAGGGGGAATTTTGATGCTGCCCTTCAAGTATTCCAAGGGATTGAGATAAAAAACTTATCGCCAAGAATGTCTAAGGCTATTACTGACAGAACTCGACTACGAAAATCACGAACTAAAGGTGAACATTCACTTGTTGGTCTAATGTCACTGCACTCGGTGAGCCTACTTCTTGAAGCAGTCTTATTAAAAGCAAAATCTCTGGAGGAGCTTGGGAGAGCTAAAGGTAGAAAACTGATTTCTGGTAGCAAATTATGAAATTCATGTTTTAGGATAACCTTTGCTTGAGCAATGCTGAAATTTTTAGTAGTAGAATTAAACTTATTGGCCTGCAAAATTGTTGATTACCAGTTCCAATATTGCAAGAATTTTGGAAATTGAATTGGGATTCATTTTGGGTCTAACATATCTTTATATTGGGATTTTCATGATTATAGAGGCTGCAAGAGAGTGCAAAGTCATTATTGATGTAGTTGATTCAGCACTTCCTGGTGGAATGCCCGAACGGGGAATTAGTGAAGACTGTAAGTTGCAGGACATGCTTCATAAGGCACTGGAGCTGCTCCCAAAGTTGTGGATGAAGGCAGGATTTCTGGATGAAGCTGTTACCGCGTATAGAAGGGCCCTAATAAAGCCCTGGAATTTGGATCCCCAGAGATTGGCTAATGTGCAAAAAGATTTAGCTATCATACTACTCTATGCAGGCATTGAAGCAAGTCTTCCACCTGTACCTAGAGTATCGAGTATGAAAGTCCCAAAAGATAACATGGAGGAAGCAGTTCTCTTGTTATTTGTAATCATGCAAAAGGCTTTACATGGAGAAATTGACTGGGATCCGGAAATAATGAATCACTTAACTTATGCACTTACGATGACTGAGCTATTTGTGCCTTTGGCTGATCACTTGGAGCAGGTTCTTCCGGGTACCTATGATCGAGCAGAGAGGTGGTACTTTCTTGCTCTATGTTATAGTGCAGCAGGTCAAAATCAAACTGCAATCAACCTTCTAAAGAAAGTCTCGGGGGAATCAGAAGCTAGGCGCGAACCTCATTTTCCGTCTTTCTTGCTGGGAGCAAAGTTATGCTCCCATGATAAAAAAAATGCGAATGAAGGGATAAATTTTGCTCGAAGAGTAGTTGATTTAGCCATAAACCAAAATCAGCATATATTGGGACAAGCTCTTAAATTTCTTGGGGTCTGCTATGGGAATGCATCAAGAGGATCAATTTCAGATAATGAACGAATGTCTTTCCAAGAAAATTCACTGCAATCTTTGAATCGTGCTGCTCAAATTTGCAAGGAGGATCCTGAAATTATGTTTAATCTTGGGTTAGAAAATGCAATGCAAAGAAACTTAGCTTTGGCCTTTGATAATGCGATGTTGTACTCGGACATGGTTGGTGGGAGTTCAGCCAAAGGTTGGAAGCTATTGACACTAATAGTGTCAGCACAGCAGAAACTCAAAGATGCTGAAGCCATAGTTGATCTTGCTTTAGATGAGACTGATAAGATCGATCAGCTTGAACTACTTCGATTGAAAGCCCTTCTTCAAATAGCTCAAGAGAATCCTAAGCAAGCTATAGAAACTTACAGGATTTTGCTTGCATTGGTTCAATCACAAAGGCAATCTAAAACAGCAAACACTGATGATGAGGTGCACTTTTCAAACTTGCTCTCCATATGCTAATTGATTTTGAATCTTTAGAACTCGAAAATTATGGTATTTATTCATCTTGTTATATGACAAACCTTTGGTATATTCAGCAAGTAAAGTTATGTGGGCTAATCTACGTTCCTCCAAAAATTCTCTCTTATGGTAGTATAGCATTTATCTGAAGTAGTTAGAAAATCGAACTATAGAAGGAGACTCGCAAGATTTTCTCAATGTCAACCATTTCAATGTTATGTTTCCTGATAATTTACAGGAACAGCTTGTCAGAAGATTGGAGGTCGATTCTTGGCTGGATTTGGCTAAGATTTATTCGGACCTTGAGGCTTGGAGTGATGCTGAGGTTTGTGTCGACAGGGCCAAGAAAATTAAGATTTTCACACCTCGCAGTTGGCACACAACAGGTACTTTATATACTTGAAGGTGTGATAATCTTAACTATAGTTTCACATTAGGTAATTTCACCATATTTCTGGGGGAAAAACGTGCAGGTAGAATGTTAGCAGATCGAACACAATACAAGGAAGCACTAATGGCATTCTCAGTGGCACTATCGATAGAACCAGATTATGTCCCAAGTTTAGTTTCAACTGCTGGAATAATGATGAAGATGGGCAAAAAATCTCTTCCCATTGTAAGAAGTTTTCTAATGAATGCGTTAAGATTAGAACCCACAAACCACGATGCTTGGTTTTCCCTTGGATTGATCTCTAAGATGGAAGGCTCAATTCAACAAGCTGCAGATTACTTCCAGGCTGCACATGAACTTGAGCTTTCTGCCCCTATCGACAACTATGTCCAACAACAATCGACTTGATAGAAAAGGTCACACACTAGCAACTTCCTTTGGGGGGGGGGGGTGGTATCTAAGTATTTATTAAGAGACTTAACTCGCGAGCACGATAAACCAGAAGCAGATTGGAATCAGGGATGCTACACGATATTGAAGATTAAGGATACATATTAGCTTAAATTCATCTTGTTTATAGTCATACCCTTGTAAATCTTTCAATCATGGAGAAATTCTTGAAAATGGGGTTTTGACATTGAAAATCTTTATATTTTGATTGTAGATAGAGAAAATATGTGAGCAACCCCCAACTTCAGGGACCAAATGATCTATTTATCCACGAAGTTAAATTTGCAGAATCGCACTATTGCAAAGCATAGCATATCATAATAGGCATTCAAATAATAGCAACATTCTTCAAGTGCCAAAGGATAATACCACAACTGAGAGCAGGGAGTGATAACAAATATGATTCCTCTTTCCTTGTAGATTTTCTTTGCTTTTGGCATAACTTCATTAAATGATAGAGAAATGGCAGAAAATCAGGTTTATAATCAATCAATTAAAAAGCAGGAAGGGGAGAAAAAAAGGCTAATTACAACTTTTGTGTGAATAAAATGATTCAAAAGTATTCAGTAAGGTGAAGAAACAACAAAAGTCGAGTTCAATAACTTGGTTTATGAAGAAAGGTACTGCAATATCTTATGTACAGAAAACTAGATTAGCTTGCCCGAGAGTCGATTTCTTTACATCAAGACAGTTGACAGAAACCATTTTTCATCCTTCAGAAAACTGCAGTACCTGAAATGGAAAACAAAGATAAGCTTTCGTGGCAATCATAACATTCTGTATTACTGTCGGCAAGTAATTCAGCAACAATCGAGTCCTCTACCAGTATGAAATATTTTAGGAACAAGTGAGCATCTGGTCTTGCATTTATTCTAGGAATATGGATTTCCTTTCCCATGATTAAATATGAAATGATCAAACACTTGGGGGAGCTTACACTTGAGATCTTTGTTTTACGGACATATGAACTATACAAACAGAACTTTTGTTATTTACATGCAATGCTTAAAAAGTTTCTTATGAACCAAAGGATCATTGAATTTACAATATTCGTGGATATCAAATAAAGCATGTATTAACTTTATTCGATCCCCTAACTCTTTTGCACACGATAATCAATATTTCTTTAGTTCTCCTCATTCTTTGATCTCATATTCTTTTGACAACATGTATGCTTATGTAGCTATCTTGTTTTGGAAAATAGATCTCTGTTCAAAAAGTTCTAGTCGCCAACTGAACTATTCTGTTTGGCATACCCACTATAGCATTTTCCTTTACCCTAAGTACGTAATGGAGTGTCTCCTAGTATTAAAGCTTCACATGATGCCTATGACTTGTTACAGTGAACAAATCAATAAAGAAATGAAGACACGCTTGTCACAGAACTTGTTAAGCAGGTTCAACCCATTCCTTGTGTATATAATTAAACAGATATGATGAAAAGACATTCATCTTCTAGCTCATTCATGATTGAGTTGAAAATGAATGCATATTTTCCCACTTACTTTCAGATCAACCAGCACAAGCATAGAAAAATAAGTTTTATTTACAATGCATACTCACATAGTAAGAGGAGAGTCTGAGAAAGCTAAACCTCATCCCATCGACCACTGCAACCACAAAAAGTGCGAAAAAAGGATTAAGTTTTGCAGACTGGTATAAGTATTAAACAAAGAGACTAGCTTCAACTGAGAGATTCAAGATCAAGACCAGAAATCAAGTGCAATGCAATAAACTGGTGAACGAAAAAGAGTAAAGATTAAGTTTCGCAGACTAGTAGAAGTACTGAAAAAAGAGACTAGCTTCAACTGAGAGATTCCAGATCAACACCAAAGGTGCGGCAGTGCAATAAAGTGATGAATGAAAAAGAGAAAACCTCCGTTTTCTCTGAATCCAGCCAAATTCCCACACAAAGGGGAAAAGAGAAAAATATTACAGTGATAGAAAAGCGAAAGATGGATCTTCAATACCATATGCTGTGGTTGAAAGAGTGTGTATAACTACTGAGAATATTTACCTTCAGTACAGGCTCGCCTTTGTTTGCGTTTGCAGACTGTTTAGCTGCAGCTGCCATTTGTGCACGAGCAGCTCTTCCAGCAGCAGACTGTTCAAACTGCTCTTGCCTGCATTTTTTAAATATCACATGTTACTTAAATTCAACATAATACAACAACAACAATAGCATAACCCATTAAGTCCCCAATAATTACATTTCAAGTCCCAAACCTGAAATTTTGTGTTATGTTCCGAGACGGAACAATGTCCAACTAGACCCTTAAACAATTAAACTACAAGCTATCATCATTATGTTTTTCCAGACAACCTTCAACCTTATCACAGCTGATAACATGCCTTTGTGCACCACTCTTGACAGAATCTCTAATACAATTTTTTTTGGCACCACATCTTCTCTCGCAAACAATTCCACTAATTCAATCCCGAGACAGAAGTTGTCAAACAAAAACCAATCCAAATACACCCAAGTCTACAGATAGGAAATAATACTAAGTACTATCTTCACAATTGCAGTACTAGAAAAGGAGAATGTGATCTGGATATGTATGATACAAGCTTCAATGATCATTATCAACAATCAAAACCCAATTAGGACCAACAAAGCCTTAATTAAAAGTAATTGGGGTCGACTACATTAATCAATATAAGATTTCTGTGTGAGTGAATACATTTCACTCAATTTCCTTCTATCAAACATCATACTCTCATCAAAATCTAAACAAATTCATACCATTATGACTTCGATCCAAACCTTCCCCGGTCTCCCCATAAATCTTACAATCTCATGCCTACATCCCTCAAGTTTTCGAACCATAGCATCACCTCAGCCTTATTTTTATTTGTCCAAACCACCGCAAGCGATTTTCTCTCATCTTGTCACAATAGGTGCACTCATATCTTCTCTCCGATGATCTCATTTCTTAACCTATCCTTTCTAATAGGCCCACATATCCATCCGAGCATACCCAATTAGGTTCAATTAACTAAAATTAAACACTTACAAAACTTGAATTCAAAAGAATAACAAGAAAACCCCGATTATAAAACATGAATAATTGTGACAAAGAAACAATCTTTTTACAAAGCACCAAAAAAAAACAAGAACAGAAAAAAAAATAAGAAAAATCTAAAAATTGAGAAGAACAAGAACAAAAAATGAACCCGGATAAGTAGAATTAAATTCATAAGAGCAGATTAAAATTGGGAAAAAAAGATTTGCCTTTTCTCAGCAGCTTCGGCGGCTTTAGCACGAGCTTGTTGAGATGCAAATTCTTCTTCTTCTCTTCTTTGTTGCTTGCTCGCTCCTCCATCGAAGCAATCAAAGCAACCCATTTCTCTTTCTATATGTACTTTTCTTTCAATTAATGAATCACCTAAAGCTTGTTCCCTGCTTTTTTGACTTTTTAGAATTCTGTTTTTCCATCCAGTTCTAAACGGGAAATGAGGATGACGTTATTAACAAAGAAACGTAACCGCGTTGCCGCTTTGCAACTCCGTCCTTCTATTTAGCCTTATTGTTTCTATTCACCCTTGCTTTTCTTATAATTACTCCCTCCTTCTATTTAGTGTCCGTCAAGGTGGTTAAAAACGTGATTTTACGTAAACTCAAAATAAGGGTGTAATATTGTTAAATTCTGGAATAATAAAATAAATCGTAAGATCGTATCAAACAAGTTAAAATATGTATTTAATATATAATAAAAATAAGTAAACTATAAATAATATTATATAATCCATCAAGATTTTTAAAAGACAACAACGCAACAAATTTCATAATAAAAAAATTACAAGTATTTCAAAAGAAAAAATGCAATAAAGTATAATTCTTAAGTTACAGGCCTTTCAAAAGATCAAAATAAAACAAAGCACAAAGTTGTTGAAACTAAGACGCGTCAGTGGGGCGAAAGCTGTCAATTGTTGCGGAGGTCAGGGAGTCGTCAATTGAGGGAGTGCTATAAAAAGACGTAATTGAATTTGGTGACCCGACTCGAACTAAAAGTATTCTACCTGCATGACCATTTTATAGGCTCAGTAGAAACAGTCAAACTTAAGTTTTATTATACGATTCAATGTTTCTACCCATGATTGCGATTCTATTCCCAATTCAGCACGTTTTGATTCATTAGAGTTGTAGAATCAAGTGATTCTACGAGTTAAATCGTCTTTTTAACAACATTGTATATCACTATTTTGAGTTGGAAAATGTGTGTTTTTTTTTTGGGTAAAAGACAACAAAAACATAAAGATGTTTTGAAAATTAATGTACGAAGTAAACTAAAAACTTTTGAGCATCTATCTATGCACCAACTAGATTAAAGAATCTAGAGTCTCTATCCATAAATAACTCATTTAGTTTTAAGTTAGTCCGTTTCATGTAATCCTACTGCTGACCAGCCAGTTGTTAGATTTGAAGTGATTTGCTAAACTTTATGCCTATTTGGAAGGTATAATAATCACCAATTTATAAAATTCAAGGGGTACAATTGGAAAACCCCATATTTTGAAGGGCATATTTGTTTTTTTATAACTACAAAGCCACTCTGTCATCTTGTAGACTGCAAAACTCTTTGATTGCCTCAACAGTTCATCAGTAGTAATGGCGAGCAACCAGAAATTGGATTCTATAGGACCATTCGACAATCTAGACCTTGAAACTGGTCTTTCCTTGGTCCCACGAATCAAACTTCTACTAACAATTTTCCGTGCCGACAAGTCCGTTTCAGCAATCGACGAGTGGAAAGTAAAGCGTTCTTTAATCGACTACTTCAAATCTTCACATTCTGTTTCTGTTCAAGAAGAAGACCTCGAGATTCGGAGATTTAAGGATTTGAAGAAGCGGAAGCGGGAAGACCCTGTTGCTCTGGGTTCTTTATTAGTAAGGGATTTAGGGTTTGTGTTTAAGGTTTTGGGGATTAAGAAGAAGGATAATGATGATGAGGTGGAGGTGGAGAAGATTTTTTTGGAGTGGAGGAAAGGGTTTGTGGAGAGAATGGATGGAATTGAGTTGAATTTGGAAGGTTGTAAGTTTAAATTGAATGTGGGATTGCCGATTTCGGATGATTTTCAAGGGATGAAGAAAAACTGGGAGGAAATGGAAGCTTTTGGTGTAAGAGGTTGTGAAACTCTCTGCTAATTTGTTTTTCTTTTTTTAGCTGATTTGCTTATGCTTAGAATAATACAAGAATGAAGTTCCAAGTATTAGGTTGCTAAATTTCTCTCAGTTGAAAGTATGAAAGATCGTATTTTTAGAGTTTGCAAGTAAAATGTTGTTGAAGGGATTTAGTAAAAGCTTAAATTCAGCATCTTTCAACTCATGATAAAGGGGTTGGGGTTCGATTCACAGTTAAAAGTATGAAAGATCGTATTTTTAGAGTATATAAGTAAATTTTTGATGAAGGGGCTTAGCAAAATATTAAGTTGAGCATATTTCAGCTCAGCAAAGCTAACATTTTTGTTAAGTCGAGTTTTTGTGCTAGTGCCTAGCTTAATTATGATATTGGAATTGCTTTAGGAGCCATAGCATTCTTGGTCCACGCTGGTGGGGGTGGGGGATTCTGTTCATCTTCTTGGATGGACTTGGGCTGAGCAGTCTTCTGGTTATGAGTGTTGTTTCTGTGATAATTCGATGGTTGATTATGAAACCTTAAATGGCTATTTGGACTTTCTGCTTAAAAGTACTTTGCTCGATTGTGAGTTATTAGGTGTAAGGTTCATATCTTTATGAAAACTTTACTTTGAGCAGAGATGGTTGCTCTGATATGTACTCTTGCTTATGGTTCATAAATCTTTTTCTTTCTTCTCTGTTCCAAAATTGCTCTTCTAGAACCTGTATACTTAATTCTAATGTTGTTTCTTTTTCTTGTAGGATATCAAAGAGGTGGGAGGCAGCCGCCTGACACAATTGTTTTAAGGGGTTTGCCCTCAAGATGGTTTGCTGAGCCACGGGTTTCATCTAAGCCCTCTATGCTGGTTTCACATACGATATTTTCTGCATTTGGGAAAATAAGGTTTGTGTTTGTCAATAGTGTGATATATCATTCAATATCTAAATGCCAATCAGTTCTACTTGTTTGACTTAGAAAGTGGTGTTTGGCATATGATTCTTGTTCTATACTCTGTGATAACAGTCTCAATGATATTTTTTTCTAATGTTCCTCTGAAGTGCGTAAGAAGGGAACATTTTACTATCTTTGTACTAGAAATCTGGTAAGAGTACTTAATGTCATCACCTTAAGTAATACCTCAGTTACTTGATTCTGTGATTTTAAGTTATTATGTTTCTACAGGACAATGGGATATAATTATTTAAAATTTTAATTCTTTATGTGAGAAGTGTGTGATCATTATGACGATATTTCTGAATCATCGCTGAGATACCTTATGATATTCTCTGTAGGTTAAATAAGGTAAAACTAACTGTATGTTGTTGTACGTGTAATTCGAGGCTGGACAACGGTCTCGTATTACCATGTGTACTTCATACACTCTGTTGATAAGGATTAGTGTGCAATTACGTCATTGCTTGGTTTGGGTATCATTGCGTGGAAGATTTTAGGATCTTAAAGAAATTCTGAGGCAGCTGTGAGATTGGGGCACGAGATGGATATGAAAGTCTGAACACCCAGAAAATAAACTGTCGGGATTTTTAACTTCTTTATCAGCCGATTTAATAGAGTATCCTCAAGAGCTACACCAGTATATATTCTTCTGTAATAGGCATTTAATCAGATGATATCTGCAATATGATTTTGAGCTCTTATATTCTTTCTTTATACCAGTGTACTTGAGTTGAACTTAAAAAGTTAATTTGTACTTGGCCATCGATAACTAATAAAAAACACGGTAAAGACAAAAGTATGAGGTGCTGTTTCCCTTCATTATCACATTCACTTCCACGTCATCTTCTTGGATTCTGTATCGATATGATCTTCTACCAATGATTTGTTTGACTTGTGTTCCATCTTTGTCGTTGTTAAATCTTTTCATAGGAATCTTGATGTTGCTGAGGACAATGATATAGGTAAGGATGCTGATGAAGATGGGCCAGAGATTGTTTCAGGCCTTCACTGCAAGATTGTAGTGCGATTTGAGAAACACAAGGACTTCTACACTGCCTTGAAGATCCTAAGTGGACGTTCAATGGAAAAGGTAAATGTCAAAATCCTCTTTCCATTTATCCTAATTGCTTCACATTCCCATTTTCTCCTTAAAACCCAAGTAATCTGAATTAGATCTTGTACCTAATATGGTATATAATGCTCAACGTCAAACATTCACATGGCATATTGATTTATATCGTCTATTTGCCAGTTAAAGCCTCTGGTACTAGCATTAGTGGTTTCATGTAAATGAATCCCCTTTCCGTGGTCTTCCCAGGTATAATTCTCAAGTTCCAAGACCTTTTGTGATGATCTAAGTGACTTGAATGGTTACAGGTTCTTGGTGAGGTAGTTCTCATGTCAAACCGTTATGTATGTGCATGATTTTAAAATTATTCAAAAATCCCCTAAAATATAAGTCTTGGGGGAAGTCACTGTAAGATTCTTTTCTTTTTTTTTCTGTTTCTGTTTCTTAAGAGGGAGATCGAGGAAGACTTGGATGGAAGTGATAAAAGGGGATATGAATTTGCTAGAATTAGATGAGAGTTGTGTTTGGGATCGAAATAAATGGAGAGAATGTATTCATGTGGATAACCTTACCTAATTCTTTATTTGGTTTATGTAGCCGACTTCAATCTGTTGGGATTAATACTTAGTTATTACTGTTGTTGTTGTTGTTGTAAAATCAACGATGAGCAGTATTATTGTCTTTGATAGCATTATCAGATAGAGTGGTAAAACAACCCCGAGCTTTGGGGCAACTAGTTGGAGTTGTCATATGTCTCAACGTTGACAAGGGTTCGATTCCCATTGTGGACATCGACTCTTGTGGGATTTTTCCGCGGTGGTAGGGCTCCTTGTATAAGAGCAGTATGGGCCAGGCCCGCCCCCGCTAGAGGTCACACTACGAACCAACCGCAGGTCGAGCCCGAATTAGTCACCACATTGTAGGTGGATATCGGGTGCCCTCGGGGTGAACAAAAAAAAAGATAGAGTGGTAAAACGCCAAAAACTCTCTTGTCAAAGCATGGAATACTGGTAGGTACAACCAAAGAGTTTGTTTTGCAATTCTTTTTAGATTTATACAATTTTTCCTTTCTATTTTAAAATTTGAGAAATTCTAAAAACAAAAAGAACTATCCACATATTATTCTCTAGGAGTTATACCAAATTTTACTGTCAACATTTATTACTTTAATGACAGTTGAAAAATTATTCAAAAAAAAAAAAACTATCCACATATTATGCTCCAGACCTTACACTCTCATAAAATCATTTCCCTTTTATAATAAAACTGTCAAATAAAAAGAACATCTATGGTTGTTAAGCTATTGTCATTCATAAAAGGAATATGCTCTCAAAAGAACATCTATGATTATTAAACTATTTCCCCTCATTAAAGAAGAAATAAACTGAGTGTAAAATAGCAAACTTAACTTTAGATGTATATATTTTTTAAATACTTCAAATTTTTATTTAGCAAAAAATATATATTTTTTATTACATACCGAAAAAAAGGGTGATACATTATGACAAAAAAGGTATTTTTTAATAATAAAATAAAAATTAACGAATTAAATTATATTAACACCGTATTATAAAAAATATAGGTGCAATATATTGAGATATCCTTTTTTGTTGACATTACCTTCCCCTCATTTTGAATATTTATCTCTCTCTCTCTCTATGAATTTGAACCCCTAATTCTCTTTTTTCATAGCCCGGCCAAGAAGAAAAATGCAAGGAGTTAAAAAATTGACTATAACGTTATTGTAAGGGTAGCAAAGACGTTAAAGTCAAGTCATATTAGCTTAATTATTTACTATTCTCAGAATTTGCCTAAAACAAAGTATTTTTAAAAATAATTAATGATATAAAATTATAAAAAAGTTCACAAGTATATCAAAATTTCCGCTTTAATCTAACCGGACTACTCGGTCAAATATCGAACTACCAATTTAGTTTTGATGCGAAATATGCTTAATTCGCACAGTGTAAAACGTTTGTTAGATGTCGAATAAAAAATGATGATTGAAAATATTTATCCACAATGCTAATAATAATTTTCTCTAACCGATATTTTAAAATACGTAATTTCAATCCTCAAATATTTAATATGTCTTCAATGTAGCCTCAACCCCCAC
>JAOWBF010232975.1:0-13531 GCA_028566175.1 Vinca major
CGGTAGATGAGAGCATTTCATTCTTTATTTTTTGCGGCGAAGAATTCTCTGTCTTCATTTAATATTTCTTTCTTATCTACTAATGAGAGAATGACATGTATAAAGTTTTAATACAGGAAAAAAATATCCATATGGCAAATATATATTCGTGTGACACAGAACAGGGACAGACGATTTTTTTGCCTAACAAATTTTTACCCCACACACACACGGTTAAGAATCTTCTATCTCATTCGGTGTCATCTTTCTTGTCCTACTAATAAAAAATGAAATGTATTAAATTTTTAATTAAAAAATTATAACTTAAAAAATTAATAAAACTTAAAATATCAATTTGTAAAAATAAATGGGATTTACGATTTTTTGCCCCCACACATAGCCCTCTTTTCCTGCACTTTCTCCTCTTCCGAGAAATTTCTCTCTCTCTCCTCCAGTTTTTTCCCTATCATTTCCCATTTTCCCATTTCTTTTCTATGGGGTCGATTGCTTCTCGATACAGGAAGAAGAGGAAAATTCAAATCCGAATCCCCTCTTCCCATTTCTCTTCTTTTCCTGCTATCAATTAGCATAGCGCCCTATCCCCATATTTTTTTTCTTCCGTTTTTGCCCTCATAAAAGGATTTCAATCAATTAAGGACTTTTTAGTAATTCGATCATTCAATCATGCGGCCAATTCAAACACCACCACCGGCCGCCTCCTCCTCCTCCTCTTCTTCAAATCGCAGCAAAGGAACGCGCCGCCGTCCCGACCTCACCTTACCGCTTCCTCAACGAGACCCTGCTCTAGCCGTCCCTCTCCCTCTACCACCGACCTCCGCACCTTCCTCTCTATCCTCCTCAACGACGTCGTCCGCCCAGCCCGCCGCCGCCGCCGCCAGACAACTTAATTTCACGGAGCTGGAGCGGATTAATCGGATCGGTAGCGGAAGCGGTGGAACAGTCTACAAAGTGATTCACCGACCGACCGGTAAATTATTCGCTTTGAAAGTAATATACGGCAATCACGACGACGGCGTACGTCTCCAGATCTGCCGCGAGATCGAGATCCTTCGCGGCGTCGACAACCACAACGTTGTCCGTTGTCACGAAATGGAGGACAGGAACGGCGAAATCCAGGTACTGTTAGAGTATATGGACAAAGGCTCTCTCGAAGGAACCCATATTCTTCACGAGCCTCCCCTTTCCAACATAACTCGCCAGATTCTCGCCGGACTTTACTATCTACACCGCCGTAAGATTGTTCACAGGGATATTAAGCCGTCGAATTTGTTAATTAATTCACAAGGGATAGCGAAGATTGCTGATTTTGGAGTTTCGAGAATATTGGATCAAACAATGGATCCTTGTAATTCATCAGTGGGTACAATAGCTTACATGAGTCCAGAAAGGATAAACACAGATCTGAATCATGGAAAGTATAATGGTTATGCTGGGGATATATGGAGTTTTGGTGTTAGCATTCTGGAATTTTACTTGGGGAGATTTCCTTTTGCTGTTGGGAGACAAGGTGATTGGGCTAGTCTTATGTGTGCTATTTGTATGTCTGATCCTCCAGAGGCGCCTCCTTCTTCGTCGCCCGAATTTAGGAATTTTATCTCTTGTTGTCTGCAGAGAGACCCTTATAAACGGTGGACGGCACAGCAATTGTTGCAGCATCCCTTCATTCTGCAGTACAGCTCGCCTAGCTCCTCCGGGGCGACTGGTAGCTCCACTAAAAGCAGCAGCTATCAGAATCAGGTTCATCAACAGACACATCAATTAATGCCCCCGCGATTCTCTTCAGCGTGATTTTTACTATCTTTAAAAACAAAAACATTTCAGTGTTTTTAATTTTTTTCCTTTTTTCTGGTTATTAAATTTGAGGTTTTTTTCCTATTGTGTAATTTTTATTTTTATGGAAATGGAGAAATATTATGTGGATGGGATGATGGAATTTGAAGGGTTAGGGGTTATCCAATGAACGAGACCTCATCTTTCCATAATGCTTTACCAGAAAAAGGAAAAATCTTTCTTTGAAGATTGTCTCCAAATTTTTATTATTTTTATTTTTTCCTTGTTTTGGCAGCTCAGGAATGTTCATGCATGATTAACTTTGATGCCTTTACACCCTGTCTTTCTTTTTTCTCTCATGGAAATGGATAATAATAATACTAATATGACGGATGGAAAAAGAAGCACATATGCTGTTCTGGAATCTTATCTGTTAATGGGGTGAATGTCTGTTGATGGGTTTCCATAGATGTGAATGGTAAATGTCATCATCAATCTACTTGAAAGAATGGAATTTTATCCAACTCTTTGTGCTAACTTTTTGTGAAAGCCTAAGATTAGCTGAAGCAATGTTTGTTGTGGGCTATTTCCTTGATCTTTTTAGATGATCTTGTGTGCTAATGTGGGTGGAGCCCCTAAGCCTTCCCTCCTTTTCGGTTTTAATCATTCATCTACTCCCTTTCTGGGGAGGACAGTTCCAATAATGAAAAAAGAGGTAAATAAGTGCTTTGTCTATGATGATGCCTTATTTATCCCTTTTCTTTTTCCTTTATCAGCGACGGCGTATATGATGGAGTAATTTTGACATTCGTTTTGCTCATATGATGGAGTAATTTTGACATTCGTTTTGCTCATTTCCTGCATTTATAGATTGATTGATTAGTCTTCTGGGTAGACTTTCACAAGGTTAAGCCTGGTTTTGTTCCTTAAAGTAGCCATGTATTCTATAGTAAACCGAGGAGATGGAGTTGATCATCCATGTTAATTCATGTTATTGGTTTAGCCCTTCTCATGTGCGCTTTCAGATGATAATATGAACCTTTGTGGGCGGGGGGTGATGGGGTTCTTAGGTAATGTTTAGATGCATTTTGGTTCTAGTGCTAACATGATTGAACCAATCTCAGTTGTTGGACCGAGGATTGTGATAGTTGCAGTCTGTTCAAACGACCAACACAACACGTGAAATTGGTTAGTACGGTGTTGTAAAAATATTGTCAGCCCCTAGATGCTGCTGCAGTGGTTAGATTTTATAGAAAAATGTGTATTGAGATTGAGAAGCCCTTGATTTGGTAATTATTAATGTTGCTAGTAATCTGACAACAGTATGAGAAGGGGGTGCCAATGGCTGAAGAAGATGATGATTCAGTCTCCACTCTCCACCCCTTTTTTGTGTGCTGACCTGTTCTCGGGACGACTTCTAAAGACTTATCAGCCATGACTTACAAAGTGTTTATTCATTTATTTGCCATTTTTCCTTTCCTACTTTTGCTTTCCCTCTAAGATGTACAAGGAGATACTAGTCTTTTCATGTGTTATTGTAGCGGACTACAACTGCTATTCAACACATTTTTAATGCCTTTCTTTCCTGATCTTCCCCAAATGGTAGAAAAAGCTTTTGTCCCCCTCCCTTCTAAGTATGGACCATGTCTTGTTGTGTTCTTCTTTATAAACTCGCGTTTTGGAACTTGTTTAAATTGGGCTACAATTTTTAATTGGTAAAAAACGTTGGGCTACAAGTGACCTCCTAAATGGCCCAAATGTGTTGTCCCCTAATACTACTTCCTAGTCCAATTTCCGAACCGAGTAAGTTTTTTTTTTGGCGCTAAATAATAAATTTTCCACCAATCGCAAAATAGTCGAAGCTATTACAATCAAATGAAAATTTGAAAATACAAAGAAATAAAAGTTATACAATAATTTAAAAAATAATGATAACAGACAAAAATCATACCTAAAAAAACTTGGTTGGTTAGGAAATACTAAGATAAAAACTAGTAAGCTAAACAAATACATAATCTTCTTCGCATCATCCGCAATCATTGAACCACAGAGACGGGAGAATATCACTTTCAACCTCTTTCGTAGAGTTCAACAATTTATAGGATCATGGACGTATCAACCGTCCTACAAATTGCCTCGGAAAAATGTAGAAAGATGATAAAGGACCCAGATCAATTTCAGGTTAAAAGAATCCTGCTAGAAAGGTAGAAAAATAGTTATGCCCGTGCAAGAGCGAAGATCCCCCAATAGGAAAACCAGCCCCAAAGGTTATTCAGCAAAAAAGGGGCAACTTATTATCGTTCGTCGGATTGAAATTTTGACGGTTAAAATTAATTTAAAATAGGATATATATTTTAATTCAAGACACTTATTTTGAAACTCATTTCCATACAAAATATGGGCTGGAGAAAGGAAAAGACACAAGCAGTCCATGCTATGCTGGTCTCTACTGTTAGTAATGAAGTCGGGTGTAGCAACAATACCATGAATCTTGCATAAAAAACAGAAGCTACAATACCATGAATTTCGATTTTTAGGAAGTATTATAATAATTAAATAAGAAGTGTTACAGTTTTTTCAAAATAATTTAAATATCTATTGATTTTAATTTTAACAATACACTATTACAAAGTTGATCATTTGAACATTTGAAATTCATAGGTGTAAATCTAGGACAGGATAATCTTAGAGACCGCTCCCACCAAATGAAATAAAAAAAGAAAAACAACGGTGGTGTCCACCGTCCACAAATCAACTGAGTCTCCACCAGAATTGGATATTATTGGACTTGGGATAGTTTTTCAATTCATCAATTAATATTTATTAATGATTACTTATAATTAATTAGTATAACTGAGTAGAATTTGCTTGCTTGGAATGCAATTCCACTCAAATCCGTTATATTTTGGTCACGTCCGTACCACTATTTTTTTTTTTTGATGAAAGAAAAAGAAGGTGCAAGTGATGGTGACCAACACCTCCCGTTACCTATGTATGATTCCAGGTGATTGCACCTCTTTCGTTCCAATCAACTACAATTGTATCATCTCAATTCATTCAATTTATTATGAAAATAAAGACAATTTTTCCATTCAATAACTTATTCCCAAGGATCTCCTTACCAAATTATAATTTGTATTATTTAAAATTGGAATTATTGCGCTGACCACATTTTCTTTATTGAAAATTATATATATATATATATATATATATATTTAGAAACATAATATACTAATGTCTTAATTGACACCATATGATACTCCCTCCATACCTAAATATAAGATGTTCATTACCTTTTTTGTGAAAATTAAGAAAGAAAAATTATGATTTTTTTCGTAATTAAAATACCAATATAACCCTATTGAATATGTTTTTTTATACCACTAATTCTGTTTAAGAGAGTAATATTGATATTTAATTACAAAAATATCTTAATTTTTGCAACATGGAATAAAAGTTTTATATTTAGGAATTGGGGTAGTAGTAAAAAAAAAATAGAAATTTGGTTGAAATTCCATTTTCAACAGTAATTAAATAATCAAAGAAAGGTAGCAATATTCTCATGAGCCATATATGGCTCGCTCTCTCTCTCTATGAGCATTTTATATTGGTTCAAAATTGATTTTCAGAGATAGTGTAATCTTTGTGTCATTCTTTTAATTTAACAAAAAATTACGACTCAATATAAAGTATATAAAAGTGTAAATATGCATAATGTATTTTATATGTATCTTCATTTTAGATCCAAAATCTTTAATTCAATCTGAGCTAATAATTATTTTCGCTCCAAAATGGAAAAGTAAAAAATTTACCCCAATAGTTTACTTTTAAAAAAAGTATATATAGAGAGATCTTGGATCTTGAGTGATATTTTACTTGTAATTTTTTTTTATAAGTATTCAAAATTTATAAATAATAATAATCAAAATTATTGCGCTAATCACATTTAAAAAACTATAATCAGAAGTTAGTAGTTAAGTACTTTCGCAGAAACTTCTCCTTCCTCTCTTAAGTTGAATTCGTTCCGGTCCCTCTCCTGTACATCTTCTCTCTTATCTCCTTCTTTCAAGAAAAAAAAAAATCTTCAACTCCAACTTTTCCTTAGCAGTTGAAGATTATTTTGCAAAACATCTTAGTTATCTGCTACACATTCCAGTTCAAATTTGTGGATTTCAAGGAAAAATACCCAATTTAATGTTCTTATCTACCAAGGTAAAGAGGAAGAAAATGAGCAACCTTTAAACTTATACATCTACCTATTTTCCTATTTTCTTTGTCTGTTCTGCTATTTGCTGCCTCTTTTTCTCCTTTTTAGTTAGAATCTTGATCTGGGATTCTCTTATATTCTCCTTTAATAGAATGTTTAAACACTAATCTTTTCTTTGTGCGCCAGTTTCTTGAATTTCCTTTTTCCTGGGTCGATCTGGGTTATATTTCGTTGGAATGTTGTAATAATTATCCATTTCTCTTCTGATTTACCTCTGTTATTTACAGTAGATTAGTGTCCGGTATTGACCGACTAATCCGGGATCCGCTCACATATATCTGTTAGTTAAAGCAATATGTGACTCGAACTCGCGACCTTGCGCCACAATTAACTGCGCTACAACTCTTGTCATTTATAGTGGATTCAGCCTCGTGATCTCTGTTGTTTTTTGTTGACTACCGAATGATGAATAAGTGCAATTTCTAGCAGTTGCTTAAACAAAAAATAAATAAATAAAAGGACTTGGTTTTGATATCTGTTCTAGTAGTTCGTATTCTATCTTGCTAATCTTTGCACGGGAAACTTTTTATCTATTTATGGGTGTGGTTATTGAAGTCCAATAAATTCTTTAACTGATTTTAGAACTGGGATTTTAGTTGTAGTTATAATCTTGCATAAATGGTCAACCTTTGTTTGTTCAAACCTTGAGTAAGTTACTGAAACATTTGTGGTGCTGATGTAGATGGATAATCTTGTATACCATTTTCTGTGTATAGTTATTGAAGGCCAATTATATTTTTTTTACTGATTTTAGTACTGGGATTTTAGTTGTAGTGATAATCTTTCTTCAATGGTCAACTATTGGCCGTCGAACAATTGAGTGCGTTACTAAAACATTTGTTGTGCTGATGTAGATGGATAATCTTGTATTTGATTTTTCTGAAGGAAAAATAAAATCTTTTTCCAGGGTGCTAGCTACATTGGATTTTGAGTATCTGCGATATAGCTTGGAGGCAGTCATATGGGATCTATTGAGATGAGAACTGCACAAGAGAAGGTGGAACTTGAGTCAGATGAAGAAATCCCTTTAAGTTCGTCTCATACGCCAAAGAAAGTGCAGTCGATGCATTCCGAAGCGCCTAGTGTCTCATCACCCACACATATGTCCCATCCATGGGTCCTAAGAAAGATCCGGCAAAATAGTGTTTTCAGGAGTATTTACTTTGTCATATTTAAAGCGAAGATCAACGTGCTTCTACCTTTTGGGCCTTTAGCAATATTTCTGCACTATACATCAAGAAAACATCATGTAAGATTAATACAATTTTCTCTGTCGCGATTTTCTCTTTAGCCTGACAAAGAAGTAACATTTGGAAAGTTGATCTTTGGTGGAGCTCTCTTTGTCTTAATTTTGCTAATGTATGTTAGTCATCTATCTCTTATTAGGGGTGGGTGTTCTTCTTCAGCTTAGTGGGCATTACACCTTTGGCTGAGCGTCTGGGCTATGCAACTGAGTAAGCATTGGCTTTTCTTTCCAGCATCTTTTTTTTCTCGTCCTAAATATCCAAGCCCCAGGAACATACTGATGTTTTTTTTAATTGCCCTCTAATGCAGGCAACTCGCGTTTTATACAGGACCAACAGGTAGAATTCTCTTTCTCTGGCACTTAAATTGCAAGTTAATTTTCTTATTTACCTACATTTGGAGGGCAAGTGTATTGGAATTATCTATTGCCTAGCTTTGGTCCATGTTTGATTGAAGATGCCCAAAATTTTATTGCAGTAGAAAAGCTAAGTTGCAAGTTAGTAAGAGCCAAGATGTGCTATCTCGTGGGAGGGGAATATCATCCAATGGGAGTGCCTTAGGACGGTGTTTGATTACTTGGAAGCATCTTGCTTCTTTAATGTGAATTGCAAAGATAAGGAACTCAGATTATCCTAGTTTTCATTCTAGGTACTTGTATATAGTATAGACATCCCGCATGTCCTCTGTAGGAGTTACTAGTTAGTGTTACCAAAACAGGAATTTGGCAAGTATTCAGGTATCGTTTAAGCTGAAAAGAAACATAGTCAGCGAGTATAAGGGGTAGGGAGCTCCTCTTTAGAAATTTAACCATGTTACTTGGAAATGAAAAAAAACATGATTGTAGAAATGGGATTGAAAGATGGTAGATTAATGTAGTCCTTTCCTAATACTCTGGTAGACTTGGGTTTAGTTCCTTTAAGTTGTTTCTGTTGTCACTTAAACTTACAAGGGAATTTGACCTTCATTGATTTTAGAAACTGTTAATTTTCCTTCTTTATGTAGGATGCAATATGTACTGGGAATTTCTAAGTATTAATGACAGAGATGGGAGTTTTACCTATGCTTAGTAGATTAGTGGAAGGTGGTTATATTTCTGAGGTTATAATAATGAGTGAACTCTTCTTGAGCAGACAGATACCTGTATGTAATATTTTTTAAGGTTATAATAATAAGTGAACTCTTCAATTGATTTGTTGAGAAGACAGATGCCTGTATGTAACCAAAAGGCCACCCTCCCCCAAAGGCTGGTATAGTATGATTGTAAATGAAGGTTACCACTTTCGACTAGGAACCATAGGTTTTGGGTTTTGCACACCCTTCCCCCGATAATAAATTCTCATCTCTCTCTCTCTCTCTAAAAAAAAAATAAAGAATCAAAATCAAAATGCTCTATATCTCCAATTTTCTTTACTTGAGCTATTTTGCAAGTTTACTGTGGTTTGACTGTGACGTGTTTTTAGCACATTCAACTCCATTTCATGAGCTCTAGTCCACTAGCATTGAATGAATAGAAGTATTTTTTATTGCAACTAACAGAAAGGGTATAAACAATATAAATATGTCAACACGTGTTTTTTCATGGTTCCATACTTCTTGACTTAAAATCATGTGTTTCGGTTAATGCAGTTGGGGGCCTTCTAAATGCGACATTTGGTAATGCAACTGAAATGATAATCTCCATATACGCATTGAACAATGGGATGATTAGAGTTGTGCAGCAATCATTGCTTGGTTCTGTCTTGTCAAATATGCTACTAGTGCTTGGGTGTGCCTTCCTCTGCGGTGGGATTGTTCATCACCAGAAAGTTCAGGAATTTAATAAGGTAAACCATTGTTTTCTTTAGATGCAACAGTGCACCAAATCTTCCCATATCATCTCCTTTACCTTCTTATCATCTCGATTTCATGAAATCACATACCTGTCGGATAAAGGCATAAAAATGTTTTCTCCCCCAAGTAAACACATGATAATATGCATAGCTTTGTCAAATGCTTTAGGCCGCTGCACTGGTGAACTCAGGATTATTGTTGATGGCTGTGATGGGCTTAATGTTTCCAGCAGTACTTCACTTTACACACTCTGAATTGCATCCCCGGAAGTCAGAAATGGCCCTTTCAAGATTTAGTAGCTGCGTGATGTTAGTTGCCTATGCAAGCTATCTTTTCTTTCAGCTAAAGAGCCAAAGCAGGCTGTATAGTTCTATAGATGTAAGTTCTGCTGGTTCTTCTTGTCCTGTGTCTCTCTTTATCTTTATTTGTGTCTGTCAAGCCTTTTGCTATGAACCCCTGTTTGTCTTCTTGGATAGTGATGCACTAGTAACAATTAAGCGCTTTCTAAAGGGACCAGAATTTCTGTTTTGCAGGAGACGGCGAATGATCAAGAAGATCCTGATGAAGATGAGGTTCCTGAAATTACACAGTGGGAAGCTATTGGTTGGCTTGCTATTTTGACTATATGGATCTCTGTTCTCTCTGGATATCTAGTTGATGCCATCAAGGTATTGATTGCTTATCATAGTCAGGCTTGTCCTCTCTTATGCCAAACAGTCAGATGCATGATTTTTATTTGATGTTGCTTCAGGGAGCCTCTGATGCTCTCAACATGCCTGTGGCTTTTATTAGTGTCATCTTGCTTCCAATAGTAGGCAATGCCGCAGAACACGCAAGTGCTATCATGTTTGCCATGAAGAATAAGCTTGTAAGTCCCGCTGTTATTTTTACTAATCTTGCTTCTTGCACTAGACATTAGTTAATAATTGTATGTTTTTCCAGGATATCACGATTGGAGTTGCCATTGGGTCCTCTACTCAGATATCAATGTTTGTGGTAAGACCTTATATGTTAATCCTTCGATCAGCTATCCAAAAAAAACCCTTGGGTCATGATGTTTGTAGATCATGCTAGTTTTAACTTATTAATCATCCCACGGATGTCAAAGAAGGCTAGCGCAGTTGGTGCAACACTTCTAACTCATAACAATAGTCCCGGGTTCGGCACCCCCTACCCAATAATAAATAAACTCATCCCATGGATCCCAGTGTGCAACTAGAGCATAAATAATTTTTATTTAAATGATAGAGCATTCTATCAAATCAACAAATTAATAATATTTTTTATGCTGGTAATTGCAGATCCCATTTTGTGTAGTTATTGGTTGGTTCATGGGGCAACCTATGGACTTGAATTTCCAACTTTTTGAGACTGCTACCCTCTTCATCACCGTGCTCGTGGTGGCGTTCATGTTGCAGGTTTGTCCAAGCATTCCTTTCACCAGCCTACTGCTTTTCATGGTTGTGATGTTTTTTTATTATTAGGGAATGTAAAAACTACGGGAAACAATTTTTCTTTCTCATGCTATGAGTACACGCACATGTATGACATATTTATGCACATGCATATGCCATCCCCCTCTAGCTCTCTTAACAACAGCAGTAGGAGCCCACACGCTGCCGATCAACATATCAAAGGATTCAGCCTACTGTACAAAACTCAGAGAGTTCATGAAACCAAAAGAGGGCCATCTTTATAACCACTAGATCTTAATCTACTCGTCAGGGATTTTATTTAAGGTTCCAACTTGTAATCAGAGCCCAACTTTGGCCTAGATGTTAAAGCAAGATGATATGTTAACCGGTCAACTTGAAACATTGAGTTGATGTCTTATTATCATCACGAGTATAACATAATCTTTGTCATGGTCAATTAGTAATTAGTGTTTCTCTATTTGAATGCAGGAAGGGACATCAAACTATTTTAAGGGATTGATGCTTATACTATGCTATCTCATTGTTGCAGCAAGTTTCTTTGTACATGTTGATCCATCAAATGGTGAGTCAAGAATATGATGAGCACTTGATATGTTAAAGATAGTAGTTTTGCGAGCGATGTATCATGTTCCTGTTCATTTAAGTTAGGAACTGGTAAACTGCTAGATCTTCTAACAATCTCTTGCCATGGATCTCTTTTCCAGATGATAATTGAATATGCAGAAACGGTGAATGCCCCTTGCTCGGCAGAAGAAAATAAAAACCACCCTTTTTTTACGCGCTTGCTTAGAGAAAGCATGCATCAGCATCAGTGTATTAAGAGGCAGTGGACATTGAAAGTAATGACGGATTTTCGGCAACAAATTGGCTTGCAAATGAGAAGTGCATTGCTGCATCTGAAACAGTAATATAATTAATAGTCACCCTTGTAATCTATTCCCTTCATGCCAAGGAGAGAAATTAGACTGCTCCCGTTTTGTTTTCCTTTTTTAAGAATAGGAAAGAAAATTCATTTGTTACAGAATTTGTGGTCCAAAGCAATATACTTGTTGGGAGCGTGTATTTTTTTTTATTTTTTATTTTTTGTAATTCTTTACCCCACACGTTCGTGATCATATGATCCATCATCTGTGAACACAGGTTTATGTAATATCTTGCCATCTACAAGGTAAGTGTTCGAATTTCAGAACTAATCGTTTTATTAATCAAATAAGGGTAAAATTGCGTACATCGAAAAAATGGATAGTGAGATTTTTATCATTTGACTCATAAAGCTTGCTGACACTTTAGGATATCGGTTCTAGTTCAAATAATAATTAAAAAATGGGGAAAATGTAGACTAACTAGAAGGTATGACCATTTACCTGAACATTCTTACCAACTATGTTAGTTTCCTAGATAAGTTTACCAGACTCTTCTTTACATTTTTCCTTATTGAATTGTATAGATAATAATTTATTTATGACCTAATGCAAGTTCTTTTCAAGAAAAAAAAATTCAATTATGTATAATTAATTTAATAAGGAACGAGTATCTGGAATTCCATAGAAAAGTGATTGATTTACAAATTAGGAGGAAGAACAATAAAAAGTTTCATCTCCAAATATAGAAAAATAAGGGAATCGATATTCTTTTCCTTTTTTAAAACCCGATTGGACAGTTGCCCCTATATAGAAGAGAGAGAACTATCACACATGAAGAGGAGGAGATAATTCTAGAAAATGATATTAAAACTTGACGCACGCAGAGTGAGGGTATCAAACCCACGAACTCAAGGTAGATGGGTATCGACATTCTTGAGTAGGGGAAATGTATTATTCTTGAATGAATGATGTATGAGCGAAGTTGAGGTCAAGCAGTTGTGAACTGACTTCCTTTGTTTCTGTAAATTTCCTGTCCACGCGTAGGGTTGATTTTGTAGTATATCTAATTATAAATAAAATCTTTTCTTTTCTGATTTTGGATTCAAATGCCAATTTCGGTCTAAATAATAATAAATGACCAATGATTCTGACTTCTTTTATTCGTTTTTTCATTTATTCAACAAAGCAGTTTTTGGTACGTCTAGAAATTTCAAAAAACTTACGAAAAACTGCTGGGGAGCATAGTTTCGTTAATCAGACGGCATTAAATTAAATACTCCAAAGCCACACGGATTCAACTCTCCATTTTCATTTTCTCATGGGTTGTGCATTTTGGTTCAGATCCTCATGTATTACGTCAACACTTTCTTTATACAATATTACATTAATGTTTGGCTAAATCAATCTTGACCGTCGAGTAATTTAATCTAACGACCGAAGAACAATATATGATTGGGTTGTTCATAAGCCGATTGACAACAAGATTAGTTCAACATCGTGTTAATAGAATAACCGTCAGCATCCAACCCGAGATAATAGGTTCAGTATTACACTTGTGCCCCTCTCCCATAATAATGTATACTCTTCGCCTTGATTTGATTTGAGCTCAAATTTAAGGATTATTTTTTTACTTGGAGTACAATTGAAATTTTAATTTAATTTTGAAATAAGACATTCAATTTCGAACATTCCAATAAAGCAAATGAGAGAGTTAGAGGTTTTTTAGAGGTCAAAAAACGAAAGGCTGGTAGTAGCCTGGAAGAGATTTTTGATTTACAGGAAGCAAAAGAGACATTTCACCAATTGAAGGCAATGAACCAAGGATTTCTTACTTCTCTCAAAGAGGATTGGAATTGTGGACTGGAATGGATTCACCGTGATTCCTTTTTTTTTTATTCAAGGACGGCAGCATACTTCAAAGCCCATCTAGAGAAATAAGAGAACTAGGTCAAGATCTCAATTCCGAACATATTTATTTATTTTGGAAATAAAAAAGAGAACTCTTCATTTTTGTTTGGGAAGCAACTTGAAAATTCATTGATCCAAAGGGTCAACGCTACAAACTCGGGACTTTTAGCCTGCTAGAAGAGAAGACCAATACTATTAGTCTAGGCCAATGT
>JAOWBF010233360.1:0-24436 GCA_028566175.1 Vinca major
CCCCCTAATTTTGTTATAGCGATCCCCCTCTCATAGCTATAACGACCCCTCTTTTTGGCTATAGCGACCCCCCCTAAGGTTACCTGACTAGTTTTAACTAATTAGAGCTCTCTATTCTGCTAAACTTTACTGCTAGGTTACCTACTATTTAGACTTACCCTACCTCTACAGAGATAATCTCTAATATAGTATTACTAAGTGAAAATCTCTTATCTCTCTTATTACTATTCGAATACTAATAAAAGATAATAGAAAAGATTAAAGTTAATTAATTAAACTGTCTATATTATATATTTATTATTATTAGTATTAATAAATACCTCTATATCTAGACTACTATTACTAGTAGTACTCTTACTACTAGATTTAATAACCTTATTATCTTCTCTAATAGATAGACTCTAATAGTATTAGTGATTAATATTGAGAGTCTTCTAAAGACAGAGAGTCTTCTAGATATAGGAGATCTTCTAGATACTAGCCTTAGCCTTAGCTATAGCTATAGCTCTATACTATATTTATAGTAATCTCGAAAGCAGATAGTTCTTACTAAGTAGAGTACCTAAAAATTATTAGTAGTAGTACTGTAATAGGATCTAGAGATAATAGTAGAGTAATTATTTATAATAAAGTTACTTATAATAATAAGAAGTTTTAAGTACTAGCTAAGTACCTATAATAGTATATAATAAGAAAGTTCTAGACTAAAAGTACTAGAATAATTAGAGATATCTTACTAAGCTAGTATAGATACTAGTAGAGATAGAAGTCTTTAAGTATAAGTATCTTTTTACCAGTAACCTATTCTATAATAATATAAATATAAGAAAAACTAGAAGTATTCTTTAAATTATAAAAACAAATACTTAGTATTAAAGACTTATTTTTCTCTAGTAGAAAGTAAGTATTATAAATCTCTTTAATATACTAAATAGTCTTTTAGAATAAATACTTAATAATTAGCGAAATAATAGAGTATAATTTTCTTATTAGCTAATACTCCTAGTTATTTAAAATTTTAGTCTTAATCTTAGTATATTAATATTTAATAATATATTTGAAATTATAGAGTACTATAAAAAGGTTATTTATTAAGGTATAGAGATCTTACTTAATTAACTAATATAAGGTCTTAGTATAAGATATTATAGCTTTACTAAGATAGAGATCCTATTTTTTATTATTAATAGTATTTAAATAGTAATAAGAAATAAGAGATAGTAACTTATTTTTTTAGTATATATCTTTGAAAAGTTTTCTAAATATTCTTTAATCTATTTTTAATAATATATTTTAATAGATCTATAAAAATATTACTACTATAAATAGTTTATAAGCTACTCTAGACTATATTAAACTTATATTAAGTTAATATATAAATTAAGTAATTCTATTACTTTATTATATTAGTCTATCTCTCTTAAAGAACTTAAGAGTATTATTAAGCTCTTTCTTTAATAAATAACTAGTATTAATATTAGTATTAGTATTAGTATTAGTATTAATAGATAGAGATAAACTATTTTATTCTAAAAGACTAGTATTATAGATATTAGTAATAGCTTTATAAAGAAGTAGAAAAGCCTTTTTTATTAAGTTTATATTAATATACTATATATAAATAATAGTATATATATATAAGAATATGATATAAATTATATTAATTAGCTCTAGCTCTTTATTAGTAAGAACTATTAAAGATCTAATAGTTAGAAATATTATAATAATTAGTATAAATATTATTAGTATTAATAAAATATATCTATAGATTTTAGTAAAAAACCTAAAAATAGTATTATAGATTTCTTTATACTTATTTTAAATAAATATTTACCTAAAAAAATTAAAGGCCTAGTATAAACAAACCTAATAATATTAAATAAAGATATATCATAGTAATTAGTTTTATAGATATAATCTATTAAGATAATTTAGAAATAGTATTTTAGTATCTTAATACTTATATAATATATTATAAATAAGATAGTAATATAATCTTTATTATTAGCTAAATAATAAAAGACCTATTTACTATTAGTTAGAAGTTCTATTAATAATATTTTAATAGAGATATAGCTAAGTAAAAACTCTTAACTAATTTTTATATATAAGTTATTAATATCTTTTAAATTTAGATTATTTTTATAAATTAAGATTATTATTTAGTATATAGATATTTATAGATATAATTATAAACTTATAGTCTCTTAGACTTAGTTAATTTTATATAAATAGTATCTTAAATAAGTAGATATATTAATAGAGACTTTATAACTATTATAGTATTTATTCTTAATTATAAGATACTAAAGTATATTTAACTTAGTATTTATATATAATATTAGTTTAGCTTATATAAAGTATTAAAGTATTACTTAGAACTTATATTCTAAAGTATATATATTAGTTTATTATTTTTATAAGTCTTAGAAGATATAGTCTTTATAAATACTATAGTAATTATACTATAAGACAATCTTTTTAAGAATACTAAGCTTAGTCTTTTTAGACTAGTCTTTTATAATAGTATATCTAGTAAGCTTTATATATAAATTAATTATTATAATTATAATATTAGAGTTAAGAATAGTATAAGTTATAAGAGAGTAAAAATATAAGTAGATTAGTATTATTAGTATTATTAGTATAGAACTTAGACTCAGACTATAGAACAGATAATTTGTCTTCTAAGTTATTAGAGAGATAGTTAATAAGAGAGATAAGAGATTTTTTACTAGTATTCGAATAGTGGTAAGAGATATTTTAATTACTAAAGTAGTAAATAGAGATAACAGAATATAGAATAGATTAGTAGGTAATCTTATAGTAAACTTTAGTAAAATAGAGAGTAAGTCTAAATAGTAAGCAGGTGACCTATAGAGCAGTAGAGCTTATAGAATAGAGAGCTCAAATCAGTTAAAACTAATTAGGTAACCTTAAAGAAGGGTCACTATAGCCAAAAAGGGGGGTTATTATAGCTAGAAGAGGAGGGTTGCTATAACAAAATTGGGGGGGTCGCTGTAGCACTATCCTTAAAATATAATAATAAAATATTTTACTACTATTTAAATAATAATAATAAATCTCTTATTTCTCTTAAATACTAATAAAAAATAGTATTTCTATTTTAGTAAAGCTACTATATCTTATACTAAAATCTCTTATTAGCTAATTAAATAAAATCTTTATATTTTAATAAAAAGATATTTTTATTATTTTTTATAACTTTAAATATGTAATTACTTAATAGTATATAAAAATTAAAACTAAAATAATAAATAATAGAGAATAATAACTAATAAAAAAGCTATACTCTATCTATTAATTAATTATTAAATATATTTTATAGAAAGTAATTTGTCATATTAAAAAGATATATAATATTTATCTCTTATCTAATAAAAAAAAGCTTCTAATCTTACTAAAAAATAGACTTAGAAATAATTATTCTTATAATTTAAGAAATATATTAGATTATTTAATATATTAAAAAAAGAATACTATTACTTAATAATTTTTACTTATATTGTATTTATATAGACTTAGTAAAGTACTTCTAATTAGTCTACTATCATTAATCTAGAATCTACTAATAATATACTATTATAGATATCTATCTAATTCTTAAAATAATATTTTATTATAGATTACTCTTTTATTATAAATTACTATATAATTATTTCTAAATCTAATTATAATACTTCTACTACTATTTATCTCTTTTAAATACTCTATATAATATAAACTATCTATGTTTAAGATTACTAAAGGTACTATAAAAGACTATAGCTATAGCTATAGCTAGTTTATATATAGTAGTAGTATTAAAAAAAATATCTATACTAATTACTAATAATATTAATAAAGTCTATATATTTAAGAAGAGAATAAAATTATTATTAAATCTTTTAATAAAAGTATAAATAGCAAAAGTAGTCTAGATACTAGTATATTTATTAATATTACTAATAATAAGTAATCTGGTATAGATAAGTTAATTAATTAACTCTAGTCTTTTTTATTATCTTTTATTAGTATTTAAATAGTAGTAAGAGATTTTTTAAATAATATAAGAGATTTTTTATTACTATTTAAATAGTAGTAATAGTAGAGATAGAGATAGAATAGTAGTAGAGATAGCTACTTCTATAGAGATAAAGTAGTCTATATAGTAGTAGAATAGAGATCTCTAATTAGATAGAAGAGAGTAGCTCTAAGCCTAAAAGAGAGAGAGTAGCTATAGATAAAAGAGAGATATAGATAAGTAGAGAGAGATATATATAGTAGTATTCTATTTAAATAGTATTTTTTATTTATAAGAGAGTTTAAACTATAGTTACTATAGTTTATAATACTAAAAGATATAAAATAGTACTTCTTAGTTTAATTTATCTTTAAATTTAGTATTATAATAAATATTATTATAATAGTAATAAGCTCTAATATTAGATAAAACTATAGAGATAATTAGAGATAAAAATAATAGAAAAGAGATAGACTTAGAAAATAGTAAGACTAGAGTCTAAGATCTAATCTAGTATAATAAATCTATATAGATATTATCTATTTTAGTAGTAGTTTAGAGATCTTTATTAATAGTATTTCTAGTATTACTATTAGTAATCTAAGAGTACTTACTAGTTATATAGCTAGTATTATAATTAGTAAAAGTAGTTATATAAAATATTATAGTATATATAGATATATAAAAGAGAGAGATAGATCTTTTATAAAAATTAGTAATATTAGTTAAGACTATAGAAAAAAAGACTCTAGAAATAATTTAAGTAATAGCTATAGAAATATAAACTATAAAAAGTATTTTAGAAATATATATACTATTAAAAAGACTATTATAGATATTAGAGTAGTTAACAAAAGTACTTATAGAGCTATAAAAGATATTGTAAACTTACTATATAAAAATAGTATATAATTAGATTCTATTTAACTAGTACTACTAAATATATAAGAGGGTCTCTCTATATATAGAATATTTATAGTTAAATATAAAATATTTTAAATTTTTCTTTTTATAGTTAATATATATTATATATTTAATAATTTTATAATTATAAATATATAGATAATTATTAGTATTATAGCTTCTAATATAATAGATATACTAAATAGATCTTCTATATATATAAATAATATAGCTATAAAATTAGTATTAGAAATATTACTATAAATAATAAGTATTATTAAAATATTAGTAGTTATAGAGATAACTATAAATAGCTATAGTATTATTAAATTTAACTATTATTTTTAAGATTTCTAGTTATATTTTAGTTATTTTATATTATAAGATAAACTATCTAGTTTTTAAGATAAAGTTTAAATAAGAAATATATTTTATAGTATTTATCTAAAAATTTGTATAGATTATTAAGATTTAATATATTAAATAAGACTATTAATACTCTATATATAATAATAATATAAATAGACTTTTAGTGTCTTATATATTTTCTAAAGATCTAATACTATATTAATTAATTAGAGATTATATTTTTAGTTAAAATAAAAAGAGTAATATTAATATTAAATAGTATTTATATAGTACTATTTATCTATTTTACTATTTTTTATTTACTATCTAAATAGTAGAGAGAGTTTACTATAGTAGAATCTATAATATAAATTAGTATCTATAGATTTTTTTAGAATACTAGAATAGTACTACTACTAAAGAGTATACTATTTAATAGTATTAAAATGTTTTAGATTTAGATCTAATCTATCTATTCTAATACTAATTAATATTAACTACTATATATAATTATATCTTAATAACTAAAACTATAAATAACTAAAAATATATAAATTATAAGAAGAGTAATAGAGAATAAAAAAAGAGTTACTATTAAATTATAATTTATTATTTTATAAATAGTATTTATATATTTATTATTATACTAAGATAATAATATATAGATATAAAGAAGTTTAGTAAAAAATTTACTATCTTTTGTTTTTACTATTAGAATAGTAATAGTATTAAAGTATTTAAATAGTAATAAGAAAAGAGAGATAGTATATTTAGATAAGGCTTTAGTCTTCTAAATAGTAATTATCTTATATAAAACTATTACTATAGCTGTTAATTTAAGATCTTAGATTATAGAATTTTCTAATACTAACTAGAGAGCTCTAGAGCTATCTTTTTTACTCTTCTTTACTATATAAGCTACTATACTATAATAAGATATAAAGAATACAAAATAGCTTAAAATAATCGCTATAATAAGAGGAATAAAATAATATACTCTATACTAATTATAAGAGTATAGTTTAAAAATATATATTTTGCCTTAGAGAGTTAACTATATATTTATACGACTAAATATAATTTATTAAATTAAATAACTATTTTAGATTATAATTTTATTTTAAGAGATTATTTTATATAACTAAATAGATATTTAATAGAGACTATATATAGTAAAGCTCTAGATTATATTTAGAAATATAGATATTCTAGAAATAAATAAAAATTTTTTAAAGAGCTAGTAATAAAAAATATCTAGATTTAGAGCTATAGTATTAAACTAAAAAACTTTATAGTTATTAATTAAACTTTAACTTTACTATTTAAATACTTACTAATAATTTTATATATTAAACTTTTTTAAAAGAATAAATTAATAAAAGATTTTATTATAGAAATAGTATTAATATATAAATATTTTTAGAGATTTTTTTATACTATTTTTAATTACTATATTTTATTTATTGTTTACTATATTAAATAGTAAAAAAAAATAGTATCTAGAACTATTTAAATATAAATTAGTTATAAAAAGAATTAGAAATAAATAAATAAAGCTAAAAAAATATATTATTATATATAATTTTTATAATTACTAATTCTACTATAATATTATGTTTTAGAATATATTTTTTATTAATATAATAGATTTTAAAAAGTTTTAGCTATAGATAAGAACTCTTAGTTTTAAAGAAGTACTTATAATTCTATTATAGTAATATATTATTATATTATAAATAGTCTAGTAACTATAAATTAAATTTAATTAGTAAATTATTATTTTATTATAGTATTAAAAACTATACAATATAATTAAAAATATATTATATAATAATTATATTTATATCTAAATAAATATTATATATAATTAGAGTATATTATTTTATAAATATAAAAACTAAAAAAATCTATAATCTCTATAGAAAATGGTAATAGAAATATTATTAATAGTAGTAGTTTAGTTATATTAAACTTATTTATTAGTATATTCTAGAATAATAATATTTATAAAAATATTTAATTAATTAGTATAAATAGAAAAATAGATATAAAATTAAATATTTAGTAAATAGAGTTAAGTTTAGTATAAATATAGTAATATTAGAGACTATTATAATATTTAAATTTTTAATATTAATAGTATTAATTTAGCTACTATTAAAAACAATATTTTTATTATAGTTATAGAGCTCTTAATTATTATTATAGAATTATTAGTTATAATTATAGTAACTTTTTATTATAGCTATTTTATTAAAAATCTATATTAGAAAAAAAAAATAGACTAATCTATTAGATAGTAATTATTATAATATATGAAATAAAATATAAATATAATAATAATTAGAGTAGTATAACTATAAAAAATAAAACTATATATAAATCTTACTACTTATAGAAAAATTAGATTTATATAAATATATAAATCTAAAATATTAGAAACTTTTAATCTAGATAAATATAAATAAATTTAGTTATAGTATTAGTTATATATTATTTTTTAGTCTAAAGAGATAAATTTCTATATCTCTATAATAATTAATATACTATTTATAAATTTAAGATTTATTTAGACTTATTTTGAACTAATATTTTAAGTAAATAATATATTTTTAGTTAATATATTTAGGGCAATACTACCCACACCCTCCCTACTCTATTCCTACCCCCCCTCCTAAATATAGTAATTTTAATATCTATAGAATAAATTTTTTTTTATTGTCACTCTTAAAATTACTATTACTACTATTTAAATAGTACTAAATACTATTATAAATAGCTTAAAAAGTACTCTTTATTTACTTAATTTTTTAAAGACTAAGTATTTTAAATAAAATTATTAAAAAAATACTATAAGATACTAGTTATAATAATATATACTATATATTTTTATAGAATTTTTATTAGTAATCTTATATATAAAATCTAAAATTATATAGTTATTTTTAATATTATTATATAATAAAGATATATATAAAGTCTATAAAAAATATATAATATATATTATTATAACTAGTATTTTATTATTTTTTTTATTAATTTTTATTTATTTAATTAAAAAAGATATAGAGAAAAATAATTTCTATTCTTGATTAGGTTTAGCTTACTTTCTAAGTCAGAATTTTAATAAATTAAATTATTTAGTTTTTTTATAGAATATAAAATAGTTAAAAATATATAAAAAATACTTAAAAATAGTAGATAAAACTTACTAATATATATTTTTTTTCTAGAATTTTTATAAGTAATCTTATATATAAAATATAGTAAAATATAGCTTTTTTTACTTATTATATTATAGAGATCTATTAAGATATAAGAAAATTCTAATTTTTTTTATATATAATAAGAGATATTATCTACTATTTTTTAATAATTTTTATAATTTTTTATCTTCACTAGTAGATCTTATTTTAAGGTTTTACTAGAGGGGGGGTAGGAATAGAGTAGGGGGGGTGTGGGTAGTATTGCCCTATATTTAAATAGTTATATAAAAATTATAAATAAATTTAGACTTTTTAAAAGTTAATATAGAAATAGAAAGATTATTATAATTTAATATATAAAATAAAAAACTTAATATAATAGTAAACTAAAACTTAGATTTAAATTTAGATTTAGACTAAAATATGGACTTTATAGAATAATTATTATTTAGTAAAAAAAAGAAATATTAAATTAGTTTATATGAAAGACTAATAATCAGCTTTATTTAAAATAAAAATAGAGATTTTTTACTTAAAAATTAATTAAAATACTATTATTAAATTAATAATAATAACTTTTTAAATATTAATATTTTTTTTAATATTATGTTAATAAATACTATTTTTATTAATCTTCTATTTATAATAACTTCTTAAATTAAAAGTATTGAAATAGAAAACTTTTTTTATAAAATTTATTTTAAAATATTATTAGATCTATAACTAATTAACTTTAAAATATAAATATTAAATAAATAATTTATTTTATTATATTTCTAAAAGTAAACTAAATACAATCAGTAATAAGTTTTAAAAATCTATAATATATATAAATCTACTAACTAGACTTATTAAATAGAAGATTAAACTAAGACTATATTAAAAGAATTACTACTAGTATATTAAGACTACTTAATAGTAGTAATAGTAGTAGTTTTAGAATAATATATTTTATAGTATTATACTTATATAAAATATTATAGTTTTTAAGATAATTCATAGTTAGTAAAAAACTATATAGAGATTAAAACTAATTAATTAGTAGTAAATACTAATATAATTTATAAATATAATATACTATAGAGAATTCTATACTAATCTAATTAAGATAAATAGAAAACTAAAGTAAAAAAGACATAGAGAAAGAGAGAAAGAGAAAAAATAAATATTAAATAAATAATTATAAATTATAGTATAAGATACTAATAAAAACACTAATTAGTTTTTCTAAATTTCGATCTAAAAAGAGTATATTTAATTAGTCAATTATAGTTATCTAATATAAATATAGTATTAAAGAGGTTTTTTAGCTCTTAAATAATTCTCTTCTCTAAAGAATTAGATTATATAATACTATACTAGAAAAGAAAAGAGAACTTTTCTATATTACTTATACTCTTTAGGTATTTATAATAAACTATAGTCTTACTTTTTTATTAAATATCTACTATATATAATACTAGAGAGTAAATTATTATTCGAGATTTTAGCTTTTATTATTTACTATTGTCATAAATAAAATAAATTTAGTTATAAAATAATTATATAAATAATATAATTAGAATAAGAAAAGATTATAGTCTTAATTTACTTATAAAATAAGAGATTACTATTTATAAGAATTTTATATATAGTAACTATATTTATAGTATAATTAATTTTATTTAGGTCTTTTCTATACTAATTAACTACTATATATAATATACTATATAGCTGAAATAGATATATAGTATATATATATATATATATATCTCTATTTTTATAAAGTTTAACTTAGTTTTAACTAAAATATTAGTTTATAAATACTATAAATAGAAAGAGACTAATTATAATAAATAGATCAAAACTCTTTTAGTCTAGTATAATAGATAAAATACTATTTTTACTATCTCTATTATAATTAATACTATTATTAAGATTTTGATTTAATTCTTTAATAAAGTTATTATTAAATATATCTCTATAGCTACTATTATTTAATATTTATATTCTTTATATATAAACTATTTTTATTTTTTAGTTTATTATATAGCTATTATATACTAATAAATATACTTAAACTTAAAAAAGAATTGAATTATTTACTATACTCTATATTATTGATTAAAATAGAAAAATAAAAAAAACTATTTATAAAGATTAGTACTAGTATATTAAAACTATAAATATAGACTTAAATACTTTTTAGAAGCCTATTAAATATATATATATAAATAAAAGATCTAATCAAAATTTATTTCTATTTTTTATATTAATAAATAGTATTGATTAAATACTAATTTACTACTATTATTAAAAAATAGCTCTTTTTTATAGTACTCTCTTTTTTTTTAGTTTCTATAACTAATTTACTTAATATTAAAGACTATTAATATTTAATCTCTATAAATATTCTATCTATTATTTTATATAAAATATTAGCTACTATTTAATATTTAGTTATATTTAATACTTTTAGATTTAATAGTATTTCTTATATTATATTTAAATATATTATATAGATATTTACTATTTTCTATTTTTTACTAGATTTTTTTAATATCTATTTTATCTATAAATATTATCTATTTTATTTTTAGGTTTTTACTATAGTAGTTTAGTTTAGTTTAGTTTTTATTGATATCTATTAGAGCTATTCTCTTATATAATAGTAGAAACTATAGAGTAGTAGATAGGCTACTTTATTTATAAAAAGAAATATTATATAATTATAATATCTTATCTCTTCTAACTTCTATACTTCTAATATCTATTATCTTTTTATTCTAACTTTTATATAAAACTTATTTTATCTACTATATCTACTAATAAATAGTAGAAACTAGATAGTAAGATATCTCTACTCTAATTAATTAATCTTTCTTAATATATCTATTTCTCTAGAAAGATATTTAGTCTATATAACTAAAGCTAATTACTTATATATAACTATATAAAAATTCTATATATAGAATCTCTATCTAACTATACTCTAAATGACTATACTAGTAGCTATACTATATATATATATAAGTAGAGAAATATATAGTACTTAATAGTCTATAGATATAGAAAATAGATCTTATAGATAGTATAAGATAGAAAAAGTAGATAAGAGACTTCTAAATTAACTAAGAAGCTTAAATTATAGTATAAATTAAGTAGTTATTTTTAAAGACTCTAATTTTATAAATTAGTTAGTCTAATTAGCTTAATTATAGAAGATTTCTAAAAGCTATATCTAAAGCTCTATAAATATAGAGTATTATAGTAGAATATACTAAACTATTTATATTTAGTTCTTAAAGTATAAATAGAGAGCTAAGTTATAGTTAGAGTTTCTCTCTAATACTTTATTTTACTACTATTTAATTATTATTAAATAGTAATATAGAGTAATCTAAATTATTTATATCTAAATAAGAATTATATTACTAAAATACTATAGACTTTTATATATAATAAACACTTACTTTATAGACTCTAAAAATAGCTTAAATACTATATAGATATAGATATTATAATACTACTATCTATTTAGTTAAGACCATTTTCTAAAAATATATATATATTAATATAAAATATATAATTAGAGAATAGTCTTATCTATTAGTAGTTATAGTTTTAGTCTCTATATTAGTCTACTTATTATTATAGATCTCTAGATATCTAGAAATTTAATAGAAATAGACTAAAATACTATAGTAGAGTTTCTTAATTAATACTATAATATTATATATATAGATCTAACTAAAAGACTAGTTTAGATATTTATATATTTAAATAGATATTTAATTATTAATAAAGATAGTAAATTAATAGAGATTTCTAAGATCTATATAGTATTAGAGATTACTATTTAGTATTATTTATAGTACTAATTAGATACTCTAAAACTCTATACTATATACTATATATATATAGAGATCTCTAAAATATATAGTAAATATATTAAATAAGATAATTACTATAGTATCTATACTAGTATTTAAATTACTACTATTAGTAAATATAATTATAGTATTTAGACTCTAAAAATTCTAAAAGATTTAACTATATTTAGTAATAGTAGTAGTTTTATTAGAGATAATATAGATCTAAAAAAATTATTATTATACAAGTACTATAAAAGATTAGATTTATTCTGCTATATCTATATAGATATATAGTTTATAATATATATAATATTTAAAATATTATAATAGAGACTTAGTTAGCATAAAGACTAGTTAAGAATAATAAAATAATAGAAATAGTAGTAGAGAGAGTCTTAATAGTAATTAGAGCTCTCTTAATAGAGAGAAATGAAAATTAGAAACTTCTTTATATATTTTAGTACTTAATAAGTCTAATAGATAGATATTAATATAGAAATAGATCTTTTTAATAAAGTACTATAAAATAATAGTAATAGAAAAAATATAAAAGAAAATCTCTAGAGCTATCTAGAAAGTAGTTTAAAAAATACTAGTAAAATAGTAGAGTATTTAATACTAAATAGACTATAGAATAATAATATAATAGACTTAAAAAGTCTTTTATTTAGAAGTATTTTAAGTAAACTATACTAAATAGTTAGTAGTAATCTAGAATAAAACTATAATCTATATATAATATAAATATAAAGTATTTATACTCTAGATTAACTTAGTTATTAAATATAGTATAGTAACTAATTATTTAGCTTTTTTATATATTTAGATTTTTCTAGTAAAGATTTTATTAATTAAGATCTCTAGATATTTAATATAGAAACTTAGTTTAATAATTATAATTTTAAGAGTTAGAGTAATCTAAATTAAGTCTTTAGACTCTTTTTCTATTAAAGACTTAATATTTTTATAGTAAAAATAAATAAAACTATACTTATCTAGAGTAAAGTAAAAGATATAGTACTAGATCTAATATTTATAAATTTTATATAAATACTCTAAATAATAATAATTATATTATATAGAGTCTTTCTATACTAAAGTAATAATATTATTAATATATTCTATTATTATAATTTAATAACTATTAGAGTCTATACTATAGAGACTAAAATTTATAGAATAGAAATTATTAATTAAATTAGTATTATAAAAAAAAGTAAAAGATTAGAAATAAAAGAGATTTCTAAAAAATATCTATAACTACTAGTTTTATAATTTTAGTTTCACTTTTTTATAATAGAATTTTAATATAGTAATTATTAAAAAAAATAATCTATTAATATATAATTTTTAGAATATACTATTTATATAAATAGTAGAAAAGATATCAGTAAGAGATATTATTAAAAACTCTAGTAATATTTAGTACTAAAATTATAGCTATATTATAACTCTTATACTAGACTTTATAAATATATTTATATAGTAGATAAAAAATATAATTATAAGAGTAGTTAACTCTACTATCTATATATATTAAAAGTAGTAAATTATAGATTTTAATAAAATAAGAAAAATATTTAGTTATTATAGTTTCTAGAGCTTTACTAAATATAAAGAGTAATTAAATAAAGTAATAGATCTTTAGTACTATATAATTAAACTTATCTAGTTTTTAAATTACTCTTATAGTAGAAATCTAAAAGTAAGATAAATAATATTTAAGAGTAAAATAAATATTAAAGAGATTTATTAAAAATTAGAGAATAGTAGATATTTATATAGTATACTTAAGTATAGTATTAGAAATATTATCTAGTCTAGAAGTATTAAATATAACTAAATACTAGATAGTAACTAATATTTTATATAAAATAATAGAAAAGATATTTATAGAGATTAGATATTAATAGTTTTTAATATTAAATAGATCTATTATAGAGATTAGAAAAAAGAGAATACTATAAAAGAGAACTACTTTTTTAGTAGTAGTAGTAAATTAGTATTTATAAATATAGAGAATAAACGTAAATATAGATTAAATCTTTTATTTATAAGTATATTTAATAAACTTTTAGAAGATATTTAAGTCTATACTAGTAGTCTTAATATATTAGTACTAATCTTTATAGATAGCTTTTTTACTCTTTTAGTCTAATTAGTAGTATAAAATATAATATATAGTTAAATCTTTTTTAGAACTTAAATATATTTATTAATATATAGTAATTATATAGTAAACTAGAGAATAGAAATAAGTAGTATATAAAAAAATATAAGTACTAAGTATAATATTAACTAACTTTTTAGAATAGTTTTTTTATAAGTTATTTTTACTAATAGTAGTAGTATAAACTATATATAATAGAATTTTTATATTTTAGACTAACTAATAATAATTAATAGAGTTTTAATTAGAGTTTAATTCTAGTTTATTTTTAGATAGTAGTTTATTAGAATAGATAATACTATTAATATAAATATTAGTTTTAGTTTTTTTATTTTTAGAATAGAAATTAAAATTTTTTTATAAGTTAATAATAATTTATCTAGTATAATTTAATCTTAAATTAGATAAATAATATATTTAATTACTAATTATTCAATTCTTTTAATATTTAAAAAAATCTATTAGTAGAATTAGTTTTTTCTATATAGTATTTAATAATAAAATTAAATAGTATTAAATATAGATACTATCTAGTCTATCTACTATTAATATATAGCTAATTTATAAATATTTTTAAATTATTATAATTAGAGAGTATTTTAATTTAGTAATATACTCTATTAAGATATTAATATTAGTATTTAAAGAAATATATAATTATATATAGTTTTTAGTCTAAAATACATTAGTTTTATTTAGTAGAAGTAAATTTTTTTAACTAATAAATAATAGAATACTATATATTATTATTATTAGATTAAGAGAGAATATCTTTAATATCTATACTTTATATATTAGTTTTAACTTAGATATATCTTTCTAATTTAAAGAATTATAATAAGAGTATAGTTATAAAGACTTTAATTAGTCTATTAAAGATATTTAACTACTTCTTATTTAACTCTATCTATTCTAGTTTTTAGCTATTTTTATTTTTTTCTTTTAATATTTTAGTAAAAGATAGAATAATTAAAGAATAACTATTAATAAAATAGTAGTAAAAGTTATAAAATCTAAGAAATACTTAAATATTATAATATGATTATAGCTATTTATTCTTAGTTCTTAATAATTTTAATTTATATAGAGTCTATAGTAATACTTTTAATATTAATAATATATTCTAAAAACTTAATCTATAATTAGTAAAAGATATATTTTAATATCTTAATATAAAACTAGATTTTTCTTAATCTTTTAAAGATAGTTTAGATATATTCTATATATTTATTCTTATTTTTAGAAAAGATAAGAATAGTATTTAAATAAATAATATAAATAATATCTAATAGATCTTATAGAGTAGAATAAATATAAGATTAAAAGATCACTAAAGCATTTATTAGACTATATAGTAGAACTATATATTTAAAATATCTATATTTTATATAAAATATAGTTTTCTATTTATTTTTTTTCTTAATATAGATTTAATAGTAACTATCTTAAATATCTAATTTAGTAAATTATTTTAATTCTTTTAAATAATCTAGGATTTCTAATATTAATAGTAATAGATAATAATTCTTAATTAAAATACTATTTAAATTTTAATAATCTATATAGAACTATAAAATACTATCTTTTTTTAAGATAAATATAATTAATATATCTATATTATTTTTTAATTTATAGATATAATTATTCTTTTTATTCTCTTTAAAATAGTCTTATAAGATTTTTAATTTTTTTAAGATAAAGAGTAGATTAGTCTAAATAGAGATTTCTTCTCTTTTTTAAAATTAATACTATAATTAGTATTCTTCTAAAATAGTAAAATTAAATTTACTGTATTCTTAAATCTATATAATTTATATAAGAAACTTTTAGAATTTAGACTTAGTTCTAATTTTTTTATTTTTATTTAGTAGCTAAATATTATTTTTAAGAGCTTAGAGTACTATAAATATAGTAACTTTTTTCTTTTATATTAGTTTTTAAAATTTATATTATTTAAAAGACTTAATCTTTTTTTTATTAAATCTAAACTAAAACTTATTCTAATAGAGTATAAGTACTATTTAATACTCTATTAGAGTAGTTTATAATAGTAGTATAAGAGATCTTATAATTCTAGAGTCTTAATTAACTATAATATAGTTTAGAGTTACTTTTATAAATAATCTCTAAGTTATTTATCTATACTCTATATTTATACTATATAGATTTTTTAGTTAATCTATTTAATTTAATTTTTTTAATATTTTTAGAAGACTTTCTTTAATCTTATTTTTACTAATTATTAATATAACTAAGATCTTATTTTATCTAGATATATTATTTATAAATCTTAGCTATTTTAGTTATAATATAGTTTAGTTCTTTTTCTTTTTTAAGTATTACTTATATTTTTTAAATAGCTTTTTATATTTCTTTAAGGTTTTTATTATAGTTCTTTAGAGAAGTTTAGTCTTTAGAAGTATATTCTCTTTAAGATTTCTAAGTAATTTAATATTATTATCTTTATAAATATTAGAGATTTAAATTTTAATAAATACAGAGTTTATATTTAAAATATTAGTTTTACTAGTAAAAAAAATTATCAATATTTTTTTTATACTATGTTCTTACTATTTAGAAAATTTACTTATAAAATAGAGCTTTCTCTATTACTATTTTTAGTTTAGATTTTATTTTTCTAAATTGATATAGTTATTCTTATTCTCTTCTATCTAGATAACTAAAAGAGAGAAAATTTAGAATTTATAAAAGATACTAAGTAATTAGCTAATACTAATTAATTAAATAGATAAAAAGACAATAAGAAACTAATTATAAAAAAAAGATAATAGTAATAAAAGAAAAGATAATTAATTAAGATAAAAAGATATTAATAATAAAAACTATAACTAAATTCTAATCTTCTAAGATTCTAGAGATCTTTAGATACTTAAGAGTTTAAAATTAGAAAGCTATAGAATATATATACAGATTATACTTAATTCTCTACTATATTATACTAGTAGTATAATCTATTAATAATATACTTATCTAGATTAAGTTATATTTAATAATTAATATATATAGATTAAGTTAGTAAAGCTAATACTAATAAAAAGTAGAGAATATATATAAGATTTAGATTCTATAAGGTTAGGTCTTGTGACTATAGGTTCTGTAACTCCTAAATCTTAGATCCTATAATATTAATAAGGGGTTTAAAATAAATTAGTAGTAAAAGTACTTTTATTTTATAAACTTTTAGAATATCTAGAGAGTAGTGTTATAGTAATCCCCCCCTCAGACTTAGAATAATCCCCCTCTCTTCTATCTAATTAGAGACCTCTATTCTGCCACTATAATATAGACTGCCTTATCTCTGTGGAGGTAGTACTAGCTATTCTATAACTTAGGATCTCTACTAGAGCTATACTATCTCTACTATCTCTTACTACTGTTGATAAACCTACTATTACTATTTAAATACTAATAAGAGATAATAGAAAAGACTAAAGTTAATTAAATAATCTGTTTATACTAGATACTTATTAGTAGTAGTATTAATAATAAATATACTAGTATCTAGACTACTCTAACTATTTATACTTTTATTAGAAGATTTAATAATAATCTTACTCTCTTCTTAAATATATAGACTCTATTAGTGTTATTAGTAATTAGTATAGGTGTTCTTAACACTACTACTATATATAAGCTAGCTATAGCCATAGCTATAGCCACAGCTATAGCCACAGCTATAGCCCTATATAGTATTTATAGTAACCTCGAAAGCAGATAGTTTATATCTAGTAGAGTAGTTAAAGAGAGTAAGTAATAGTAGCAGTATTATAATTAGATCTAGAGATAACTATAAAGTAGTAGTTTATAACAAGGTAATCTATAATAAGAGATTATTTTAAGAGCTAAATAAGTACCTATAATAGTATATTATTAGTAGATCCTAGATTAATAATAGTAGACTAATCAGAAGTATATTACTAAGCCTATATAGATACTAATATAGGTAAAAATCTTCTAGTAATAGTATTATTTTCTCTTCTATTTATTAAATAATAATATAGATATAAAGAAATCCTATTGTATTTCTTAAATTATAAGAATAATTAATTCTATCTTTTAGTAAGATTAGAGGCTTTTTTTTAGGGTGATATTATAGTAACCCCCCCTTTGCCTAGTGCGACCCTCTCTTTATTAACAGCGATCTCCCTAATTTTGTTATAGTGACCTCTCTCTAGTGCTTATAGTGATCTCCCTTTTTACTTATAGCGATCTCTCTCTAGATTACCTAATTAGCTTTAACTAATTATAGTTTAGGGTTTCTACTAAAGTATATTACTCTACTTCTATAGAGGTACTACTAATCTATCTTATCTTATTATCTCAGTTTACTATTTTAGTAATTAAAATATCTCTTATCTCTTTTACTATTATTCGAATACTAATAAAAGATCTCTTATCTCTCTTAAAAAATCTTTTACTACTATTTAAATACTAATAAGAGATAATAATATTATAGAGAAAAGGTTTAAGCTCATTAATTTTACTACTTATACTATATATTTAGGGTTGTGTTATACATACCCTCCCTTACCTATCTGTACCCCGCTTTTGCCTATAGATACCCCCCCCCCCTATTCTTAGAACTACCCCCCCTCCCTCAGGCTTAGAGCTACCTCCCCTTCTAAAAAAATAAAGAATAGTATTAAAGATCTTTTTATATTTATTTTATATAAAAACTTAGTTAAGATATATTAAAGTACTAGTATAGATAAACTTAATAATATCTAATAAGAGTATATTATACTAATTTATTTTATAAGTATAACCTATAGAGATAACCTATAAGTAGTACTTTAATATCTTAATACTAGTATAGTATATTATAAATAGAATAATAATATACTTATCTTTCTTAAGAGAATAGTAAAATATCTATTTACTATTAGTTAAGAGTTCTATTAGTAATATTTAGATAGAGATTTATCTTTTTAAGAAATTCTAGTTTAGTTTTATATAGAAATTATTAATATTAGTAAAAATAAAGTATAAATTTAGATTATTCTTATAAATAAATATAATAATCTATTATATAGAGATTTAGAGATATAGCTAAGTAGTAATCTCTTTTTCTAACTAATTATATTTATTAAGATAGTATTTTTAAATAAGTAGATATATCTTTAGAGACTTAATAGTTATTATAGATCTTATTCTTAATTATTAGATACTATAGAGTATTTAAAACTATATTAGTATATAATAATAGCTAAGTCTTAGTAAAATATTAAAGAGTAATCTAAAATTTATATTCTAAAGTATAAGTATTAGTTTATTGTTTTTATAAATCTTAGAGAATATAGTCTTAGTAAATACTATAGTAATTATACTATAAAACTCCTTATTTAAAGATACTATACTTAGTCTCTTTACTATAGTTTTTAATAACTATATATCTAGTAGTAGGCTTTATATATTTATTAATAATTATAATAGCTAAGTGAGTGTTAGAATACTACTAGTTCTAGAGAAATAAAGATATTAGTAGATTAGTATTAGACTTAATAGTTAGTAAGATAAGTAAAATAGATAATTTATCTTTAGATAAGAGATAGTTAATAATATTTAGTACTATTTAAATAGTAATAAGAGAGATAAGAGATTTCTTATTAGTATTTAAATAGTAGTAAGAGAGAAAAAAGATATTTTAATTACTGAAGTAGTAAATAGAGATAATAAGATAGAATAGATTAGTAGTACTTCTATAGAAGTAGAGTAGTATATTTTAGTAGCTTCTACTAATTAAGTAATCTAGTAGTATACTTAGTAGAAACCCTAAACTATAATTAGCTAAAGCTAATTAGCAATCTAAGAGAGAGATTACTATAAGTAAAAAAGAGATTACTATAAGTATTAGAGAGAAATTACTTTAATAAAATTAGAGAGGTTACTATAGGCAAAAAAGAAGTTATACTAGGCAAAAGGAGAGAGGGTTACTATAATACTATCTATAAAAAATTAGAAATATTTTAAAACTAATCTTTTTATATATAGATCTTCAAAAGAATTTTTATAATAAGTCTAAAAAAATAATTATAATAGAAATATAGATAAATATTTTAATCTATATAAATTTAGAAATATAGATTAATCTAAAAATTATTTAGATTATTAATATAGTTTAGAAGCTTTTTAATTTAATTTAATTTTAATAATAATTATATTAAATAAAAAAAATAATTAATAAAAAGAAAATTAATAAAAAAAAATTATAAAACTTAATCTAAATCTAGTTAAGACTAGTCTATATTTTTTAAATATAATTAGTTAATTTTTATTTTTATTTTAATTTATTATAGAAAAATTAGTTATTTTAGTTTTAAAAAATAATACTTTTTTATAATAATAGAGTAGAATATATATAAGAAAGTATTTATATAGATTATAAATAATAAGTTTTTAGATATTCTAAATTTATATTTTATATTTTATATATTTAAGAATTAATTTAAGATTTTTTTAATATTAATTTTTAATAATTTATTATAAATAAGATTATATTAAATTTGTTTTATATATATATTATTAAAAACAAAATCTCTATCATAATTTTATAAATAATTTATATAGTTTAAATTTAAATAATTATTAATTTATAATAGATTTTAGAAAGATTGTTAAATAATATATATATATATATATATATTTTAGATTTTATTCTTTATTTATTTATAGTTAATCAAAATAATATTATTAGAATTAAAATTATAATAAAGTATTTTAAAAAATATTAATAAACTATTAATATTATATAGATATTTTAAAAAATTTTTAGTTATATTTTATTATTTTTTATTTACAGAAAATTTATGAATTAATAGTAAATTTAATATTTTTTCTATAATTTATTTTTTTAAAAACTAAATATTCTTATTAGTTATATAATATAATAGATTAAGACTTTTAGTTTAAAAAATAATATAAATACTATATTATTTTTATTTTTATTATTATTATTATTTTTTTTAACTCTTTTTATTTTTTATTTTTTTTGATTTTAATTTTTTACTAATTTTTATTTATTAATATTTCTTTTTTTAATTATAGTATATATATATAAAAAGAAATATTTTTAAATAAAGACTATTAAATTTAATATAAAAAACTTATATTTTAAATATAATATAGTTAATATATTTATATTTTTATTATTTAAGAATTAATATTTTTTATTTATTAAATTAAATGATAAGATATTATTAATTTATAGTCTTTTTTAAATAATAGAATAACTATCTCTTAGTAAAATTAATCTACTACTCTATCTTAATAATTAGAGATTTTACTGATCTTATAATATATTTATTAGATCTATAATATTACTAATATTATTTTAATATCTAGTTTAAGATATAAAATAATTATAGTATTAAATATAAATATAATCTCTCTTTCTATACTATAAAAAGAAAGAAAAATAATAATAAATTTTATACTACTAAGTTAGTAATTTAACTATATAAATATATAAAACTCTACTAATACTAAAAACTCTAACTTTACTATTACTAATATAGAGTAGTTTATAGAGACTACTACTTATATTTCTAAGTATATTAATAGTATAAAATATAACTATTTTTTTAACTATAATATCATTTTATTTATCTAGAGTATAGATATCTATATAAAAAATACTAACTATAATAATTTTTCTACTATAATAAAGATATAGTATACTATTAATTAGATTACTAATATTACTAATATTATAAATAAATATATATAAAGTATTAAGATCTTAATTACTATTATATTTTAATTAATATATAGTATCTCTAGTACTTCTACTACTATATTTTAGAATAAATTAAATTTTATACTTCTATTTTTAAAGTTAGTTATATTAAGCTCTAAAAAGATTACTAAATAAGTATTTAAATATAAAATAATTTTATTTAGAAAAAGCTATAGTAAATATACTCTTAAATAATTATTTAGAGAATTAAAAAGAAATATAAAGTTATAATATATAATATAAGTTTACTAGCTATAGAGAGAGAACTCTAATTTACTATAGTTTAGAGACTATTTTTTAAAAATATTATAATAGAAATTAATTCTACTACTAAAACTTATATTTTCTATTATTTTAATAGTTCTAAAAAATAGTTATTTATTCTTAAATATAATATTTTAGTATAAATATTAATTTAGAGAATAGTAATATATAGTATATTAGTTAATAAGTTCTTTTTTACCCTATATAGTATAGTAGTTATAGTAATATAGATAAAGATCTAAAATAGTTTTTTATAGAGCTTATAAACTAAAATCTATAATCTAAAATAATAAGTATAACTAAAGTTTAGTAAAAAAAAAACTAGATCTATAATTATTAAGTTTAATAATCTTTTTATAATAAATAAGCTAATTATTTAGAAAATTATCTAAAATAACTAAAATCTATATATAGAGATCTTTTATTAAGAAATATATATAAAATATTATAAAAAATACTAATACTATAAATATATTTATTTTTACTATTCTTATTTTTTTTAAGATATAAGTATTATATAAAAATATATTTAATCTAGAAATATCTTTTCTACTATAGTATTTCTATTTAATAAAAATATATAAGCTATAGTTAAAATTATAGATTTATTTATAAAGTATATAAAGAGTACTATATTATAATATAATAATTAAAAAATAAATTAGTCTAATATTTTTTAAAGTATTAAGTTCTCTCTTATTTTTAATAATAAAATAAGAAAAAGTAATATTAGATTTTAATTTAATAGAAGTTTTATATTAAGATTATAGTTAGTAATACTAGATTTTAAAATAAAAAAGAGAGATAGATAATAGTAGAGCTTATAAAAACTAATACTATAAAGATTATATAGATAATACTACTAGCTATATCTCTTCTCTTTTTAGCTTTAGTATTAATAACTCTAGTCTAAATACTAGAGTTTTTAGATCTAGATATCTCTATCTATATTCTCTAAGATTTATAAAAGTACTAATATCTTAAGTATTTTAAAGACTTATAGAATAAGAGTACTACTATTACTAACTTATCTTAAAATCTTTACTAAATCTATATTTTAGTATAAAATACTATTAATACTAACTGATCTTTATAAGTTTTAGTTACTAGTAAGCTCTAAAGTATCTAAAAATAGATCTATATTATTAATATAGAAATCAAAAATAATATAATAACTAAATTTCTACTATTATAAGCTATTTTAATACTACTATATATTAATATATTTAGTATAAACTAATTTATTAATCTTAAATCTATATTATTTAAATCTAATTAACTCTAATTAATCTATTCTAAATCTAATTATAAATCTCTATTTAAAATCTTCTAATTTAAATCTTAAATAACTAAAATATAATACTTTATTATAAATAGCCTAAAATTACTATCTATATATAAGCTCTTAAAACTCTTAAAATCTATAAAATCTATAAAATCTATAAAAACTAATAAATAAATAATTAAATCTAACTCTAGTTACTATAAATTAAATATAACTATTTTCTCTACTATAGATAAAAATAAAGATAAATTTTATAATATAATATATAAAAAAATAAAAATAAAATTATAGTAGTCTTTCTATAAAAGATATAAATATAAAAAGCTAATATTATTACTATCTAAGAACTATAGTAAAATAGATATTATATATTACTAACTAGTCACAGTTAGTAGTTAGTCAGTTAGTAGATATATCTTATTCTTATCGAGTAGAATTGTATTTTGCTAGAGAGTAGCTAAAATTAGCCTTATACTAGTATTACTAGTAATTCTTAAGTATTAACTTATAACTATACTATTGCTATACTAAGCTTTATATAGACTTAGATTCTATTAAGTAATTTTAAAGAATATACTAGATAGAGCTCTAAATAGGTCAGTCTAAAGAGCTTCTCTACTTATAGT
>JAOWBF010234494.1:0-13447 GCA_028566175.1 Vinca major
GGATTAAGGAAAAACAAATTAATTTATCAAAGGATTATATTAGATATTACTCTGGTAATAGTAAAAAATTTGCTTCGACCGTAGAAACTACAAAAAATCAAAAAAATGAAATTAAAACTGAAAAGTCCAGTAAAAAAATTTCATCTTTATTATTTCAAATATTTGTAACACCTGTACAGAGATCCTTATCTAAGAGAAATTTAGTAAAACTTGTTATACTTGTACTATTAGGTCTTACTCTTAGATATTGTATTAATGTTTATTTTGATGTTAATGTATTTAAAGACTATTTTCATCCTATTTCTTTAAGTTATTATACTTTTATGAGTTGATTCTCTATTATCCTTAATGAAATGGTTAGTTTATTTATGGAACTTAATATAAATTCTATTAAACAATTAATTAAATATTTAGACTTCTCTTTACCTAAATGAAATTTATTTTCTAATAATTCAGGATCTAATAAATCTTTTAGTTTTTTTGATCATAATAAAATACCTATGGATGGTGGCGAGGTATCTAAAACTAGAATTAAGGTATATGGTCCGGAGAAATCTAATGTTGTTATGATGGAAGGTAATAATACTGATAACAATACAGGTTCTTCTGCAGGTAATAATGGTAAACAGAGCTTACCATATTATTCAGATATACCTTCTTTCCTTTATAAGTATTTTTGTAAAAAACCTTCAGTTTTTCATAATATTTCACCAGAAAGAGCCAAAGAAATATCAGATATTTTAATGGAAAGTACTTCTAAGTTATGAAATAAAGGTCCATCAATTAATTTAGAACAAGCTTTGATACAATATATAAACACGGAAACTAATATAGTAAAAAGAGAAAACCTATTTAAAGATTTAGCTAACATTATGTGAAGGAATAGTCATAGATATGGTAACTCCTGTACTCTAGATGGAAGAATTGCTATTAATACTATACTATTTGGTCACCCTGGTACTGTAACATCACGTATATTAAAAGATATTCAATTAGGAAGATCTAATAGTGAAGTTATTATAAATAGTACTAGCCATAGTAATAAAGAACCTAGATTAATTCCAGGTAAAAAATTATATTCGGGTTGAACACCTATTAATAAACCAAGAGCCACAGGGTTTATTAATAATCCAGGTTTTTCTAATGAAGTTCCCGAAAATATACCTACCAAAAGAGCAACAGAAGAAGCTAGTTCTAGTGAAGGAAATTATAAAAAATTAAAACATACCATTCCTACTAGATTTCAACGATACTTTGACCTAGAAAAAGATATAAATCGTCTAACTGAGCCTAGTATTGAAAGACAAAACGAAATGGTTAAAATTTTAAGGAAGTGTCACGCACAAGTAAACCCTCACGATCCTATGATGTTACCTATACACGCCGTTTTAAATAAATGTAAAGTAGATGAAAAATTTGCTGAAGATTTATCTAAAATAGTATGATTAAATATTGATGTGTTAAAATCTCAAAAAGGTGTCGTAAGTCAACAGGGGACAGATGCACTTGCTATTAATTGTTCACCTCAGAGTATTTTATTTAATTTGTTAAAGGATAAATCTAATACTCAAGATGTGGAGCATATAACCCCAGATTCTCCAAATTCATATAAAGGAGATAGTCCTTCTAAGTATTTAAAAAGAGAAGACAATTTAAAAGTTCAAGCTGCAAAATTTGATTTAAATAATAAATATCTTGCAAAGTTTAAAGATCAACCTGAAGGCGATAAATTACCTGATAAAATCAGGTTATTTGATTCATATCATGAAGATAAAACTTTGGAAGAAAATGTTAAAATTCAAGTTGGTAAAAATATTAAAAATTCAAATTATCTAGAACAAAAAGCTTTAGAAAAAAGACAAAAAGCGCGTGATATAGAAAACAGAGAATTTAAATAATTCTTCGCTAGCGCGCTGAGCGATAAAATAATATAATATATATTCTTTTCACTTTTTTTTATTGTTTCTTCTAGGTTATATTTAAGCGTATATAACAAATCTTTAGTTTCTAAAACTAGAGATATGTAACCTCTTAAGTAATTATCTTTATTATGATCTTTTTGTATTTGGCATAATTCTTATCCAAAAAAATTTTTCTACTTTATGTCTAGTATCCTTAAATGGTTTGTTTTCTTTTTTTATGGGGTGTTTTTTGTATGCTCGGCTTTTAATGGTTTTATATTAGTATTCCCCTTCTTTGTGGGTAGGAAGAGGTATATAATTTCTATTAGCTATACTCACACGATCGGAATTTTAGTTGTAAAATAAATACAATAGTTTGCCTATTGTTTTAACTTACATACTTTAATAGATAATATAAAAAATTAATATTATTTCTTATATTATTTCTTACAAAAAGAGTAAAATTAACGGATATTAAAATATAAATTATGGTTTTATGTGTTTTTAATCTTGTTAAGGTCAGCTTTATTTACCTGCCGTATATCTGGGGATAACTTAGGATACAAACAAGATAGTATTCTTAATAGAACTATTGATTTATGCAATAAGTTTGATATTAATTTATTCCTTGAATGTATAGAAGATAACCATCCGATTCTTTATACTTGTTTTACAACTATAAAGGAAGTTTTAAAAATTTTCTATGGTTAGTGTAAATTAATTTATCTTAATTGTTCACAATATGCTACCCTAATTTATAGAGCACTATCTAGGTTTCTTAATATAGAGATAGATAAGTTGCACAATACATGCTACATATTATCTATTCTTTTCTATTTTCTGTTTAGCTAATGCTAGAGATCCCTTAACTCTTAACTTTGTAGTATGGGAATTTTTAAGTTTATATGGGTTATCATATGGCCTCTATATATACATTCATTCACAGTGCTAGCGTTCTTACCTTTATAATGTCGCATTCCGAGGTTTATTAATCAAGTCGGTACTTGTCTACAGAGAAGGGACAATATGCGTATAGTGCAGTGTAGGGTTTTCACCGGACTCTGCGCACCGTAGTTGAATCAGTCTCACTTGATATGTTGCTTACTTGATTAAGCTTACAGTAGCCAAACTTTAATTTTAATTTTATTGTATGATTATTCTACATATAAAAATTATAAGAAAAATGATATGAAAAATGCTCTTAAAAGATTGCAATTAAAAATTTATTAAAAAGGTCTATAAATTTTTAATAGTATCTACTGTTTTTAAGATTTTATTAATTAGTATTATATAAGCAGGATTTTAAATTTATAATGGGGGGGTATTACACTCCTGACAGATATTGATTTTTCAATCCCCCGGGATTGGGTTAAATAAAAGGATAAAAAAAAAATTAGTATTAAATACTATTGGTACACCGTATTTAAACAGTGTAAATAATTCTCGGTAAAGTTAATATATTTCTACAATACAAACAAGAGTACTTTATACCTCTAATATAGATATACTGGTATCCAATCTTATAGGGTTATATCTAAGAAAGTTAACAAATACTTGTTGTCAATATAGACAATAGGGTAATTATATTAATTATATGCAATCTAGTAAATATAATCAGAAATATTTTTCTTCTATCTCTTCTTATTCATCTAATTCGAATGGTAATGTTAGATTTAGCTCTAACTCTAAAATTGTTTTATTTCCTAATATTATTTTTATTGTTCCTTTTTTTATGGTTCTTAAGAACCATAAAAAAAGGAACTAGAAGAATTTACATGTGTACTGTTTGATTATATAAATGAATTAGAATATGATAATTGTAGTATACATTTCTATGTAAAGACTCTACTTGTGTTGTTTCAAGGATTCATTTACTGGAAAATTTACTGCATTTAATAATACCTGTTCTACTATATTTACTAATTACTAGGGTAGTCTCTCTAAATAATTCTCCCTATATAATTATCTATTAAATAGGGGGTATTTAATATTTAATACTTTATATTTAAAATGTTATTACTTCTATATATATTATTGTTTTTACCTTTTAATATAAGATAAATTATTCAGTTTTGTACCTTACCGTTAAATGGTTTATAGTTCAAAAAAGGAACTAGGGTAATTGCAAAAACATTTTTTACAACAAATAAATTTGCTAAGGTTAATTTAATAAAGTAAAATGTATATTAATTTTTAATTAACAAAGTTAAACGAGTAAAAGGGAGTTTAGTAAACTTCTTAAACTTAAGGTGTACAATAAATAATTAGTTTCTGAAAGGAAACTAGAGGTAAAACTTCTAATGTACTAAGCATTCGTATACATATCAAAAGGGGAAAAATCTTAAAAGGTTAATATGGTAACTCTCTGTTAAAAAATAAATATGTAATATGATACAAGCATCAAAGATAATAGGGACAGGTTTAGCTACTTTAGGTTTAATAATAGTAGGCGTAGGAATAGGAATAGTTTTTTTTCGCTTAATATTTAAATTATATAGAGAGCGAGTAAATAATGGGCATTGTTTAAGTATGGATAGATTTTTCACAACAGAAAAGTCTAGTAAAAAAGTTTCATCTTTATTATTTCAAATTTTCATATTTCTCCTTAAGAGAACTTTCTCTAAGAGAAATTTAGTAAAACTTATTTTAATTTTAATTGTTGGTCTTGCTCTTAGGGTTGGTATTAATGTCTATTTGGACGTTAATGTCTTTAAAGACTTTTTTCACCCTATTTCTTTAGCTTATTATGCTTTTATAGGATGTTTCTCTATTAGCTTAAATGAAACGGCTAATCTTTTTGTGGAACTTAAAATTGGTTCTATTAAAGATTTTCTTAAATATTTAGATTTTCCTTACCCTAAATGAAATTATTTTAATAAATCTTCTGGGTATAATAAACCTTTTGAGTTTTTTGATAATAACAAATTACCTATGGATGGTGGTGAGGTTTCTCCTACTAGAGTTAAGGAGTATGGTAAGGATAAATCTAATGTTGTTATGATGGAGGGTAATAATCCTAACAATAAGGATCAGTCTATATCTTCTACTAATAATTCTAATAATGGTCTAGGTAGTTATGGTAATAAAGATAATGGTACTTATTCACAGGGGAATAAACGAGGGTTTGAAAAAACTTATGGTGTAGGTAATTATGATCCTGATAGGTTATCTAAAAGATTTCAACAAGCATCAATATCTGAAGGTAAATTATATAATAATGGGCAAGGTTATTCTAATAATGCAGAAAGTTACCCAAGTTCTCCTAACAGTGGTGTTATAAAATTCGATGATGATTATGATCCTACTGAGGATAATAATATAATTAAAAATGTATTGGGTTCTTTTGATCCTAGAGAGTCAAGGGATTCTATACAGGTGGAGGAGGAACCAGTCTTTTTGTCTAGTACAAAAGGATTAGAGATAAATAAGAATGACCCTCTAAGTATATTTCAACCTAGGTTTAGAAAAGTATCTGGTGAGAATTCTATAAAATATGCGAAGGAGTTTGGAAATTATCTAGGAAATGACCTTCAAATTTTAAGGAAAAAAGCTGATTTGGCGTTTATAGAATATTGTAAAGCACAAAGTCATATTGTTAATTTAGAACAAAAAAGGGATATAGTAAGTAGAGCATTAAAATATAACTCTGTTGAGTTTAGAACAAAAGAGATAGAATCAATAAATGAAAAAATGGTACACGCTGAAAATTTAAAAAAATATTTCGAACAAGAACATTGAAAAGTCGTTAGAAAAATTATACATATCACTGGAGGAGATTTAAGACATAGTTCTTCAGAAACTGAATTTGAAATAAAACCTTGAAAAACGCATATGTTTAATCGTGAAATAAAAGGTCTAGAGATTTATAAGTCTCAGCTAAAAGAGTTTAAAGAAAAGGGTACTATTAGTGTATCTAAAACTAGAAAAAATAATTAATTCAAGGTTAATATATATAGCGTTATAAGTATTAAGATATCAGGTAAAGTAGACGATAATAGTAAACTTTCTAACAACTAATATATTAGTCATACTTTTCGAGGTATATCAGGAAGTTGTGAAATTATTGGTCTAATTAGTATATTTAGTTAAAAGTAATTTAAAATTTAGAGGTGTATTTATTGTAGAGTACGGAGGTTTAAACTAGGTTACTCTTATGTATATATACTATTATATATTGTTTATTTATAAAATGTTAATTTATTTAACATAAGTATATAATTTATCTAGTATTATATCGTTGTTTAGGTGAACTAGTATTGTTTTATAATTTAATAAATTGAAACATGAATATACGAAATACTCAACAAGAACTAGAACTAGCTCAAATTGAATCAAATAAAAAATTTAGAGCAGATATTCGAAAAGAAGTTAATGACAACAATAAAAGAATAAATTATTTAACAGAAAAAATACATGCAAAAGAAAAAAAGGCTGTACAGTTACAAGAAAAATATAATTCTGAAGAAAGTGAAAATGAGTAGATCTTTTAAATGTTAATAATATAAAATAGGGATAGTTAAGTTACTAACTAGATTCTAGGTATGTATGTAAAGTTCATGGTAGCAAGTCGGAAAAAAAAGGTGTTTTAAGGTTAGTATATACTAAGCTTAAATAGTAGGATAAATATTTTAAGTTTCTGTTTCTACCAAGTAAAATATTTATTCGATGGGTAAAAGTAAGCTTTTATGGTCTGAAATACGATATAAATAAAAGTCATTTATTTTTTGTACATAATTTATCTAGTGTTATGTACTATGGTTTTTTTTTGGTTTAACTAGCATTGTTCTAATAGTTTTAGCATGTTTATAATGAATAAAACTATAGCATTGTATCAAAAAAAAAGAATTGATATAATTTCTAACGTTCCCCTTGTATTGTTGGATGTACCTTCACACTTTTTATGTTTCTTACTTGATTAATTCTTTTATATATTAGTCCTTAGGTTTTCCTTTTTTATACATAAATTTTTATCGGGCTAATATAAAAAAGGGTCCGCATAAGGTTCTGTAATCTTATTGCAAATCATAGATACGGGGTTCAATTGCTCCTTGTTCGTTAAAGTTTTTCAAATTGCAATTAAAAATTTATGAAAGATCTTTAGTAAATTTTTTTCTATTAGCATTTAAATAATTATTATAATAAATATATTTTTATTTTATAGTACATTGTTATTTTTATTATTTACCTCTAGCGCGCTTATTGACCTTCGGTCTAGATAAATAATAAAAAAATTAAAAATATCGGGACCCTCAAGTAGCGTTCTTTTTTCCTTTTTTTATATTATTATATATAATAATATAAAAAAAGGAACCAGTAAAAAAAGCATATTTATTCTTACTAGATTAATGGTAAATCATGATACTTCTAATATCTAGATCCCAGTTCGAGTCTTTGGTAGGTGGTAAAATTTATACAAGGTATATTTATTTAGGTACGATAAATGCAGGTACTTGCAGGGTCTGTAAGATAATATATCTAATATATTTAAATTGTATACTAGGTTTATTCTTTGCACTAATGATCGCATTCCTTTTATTATATGTAGCATAGGAAAAAATCTAATAATATAAAATAATATATTTTTTTGTACAAGGTTTTTTTTAACAAAAGGGGCCCGTCCCGCTTTTGTTAAAAAAAAATTGCAAAGCAAAAGTTGGTTTTTTTACTTTAGATGAATAAATATAACCACTATTTAACATTTATTGCTTCAATATTACGTAGAATTTTTACCAAAACAAATTTATTTAAAGTTTTAATTCTTTTTACTATAGGACTTGCTATAAGAGTATTCCTTAATGAATACTGTGGTATTAATGTGTTTACATATTATACTCACCCGTATTCTATAGCTTATTATATTGATATACCATTTATTTCGATATTAGTTAATGATTTTTTTTAAAATCTAGATTTCTCTTTTCCTAAATGAGATACCATTAGTAAATATTCAGGATCTAATAAACCTTATGGATTTTTTGATCATAACAAATTACCTATGGAAGGTGGAGAGGTTTCTCCTACTATAATAAAGGAGTATGCACCTGATAAACCTAATGTTATGATGATGGATGGTAATAATCTTAATAATGGTAATGGTTCTTATGGTAATATTGATGATTATCTTTCTAAAAATATAAATAGATCTTTAAAAAGACCATTTGAAGATTATACGGGAGAAAATTCTAACAATAAAAAAACTAGGTATTATACTTCATTTACATCACAATTTAAATCGGAACCTTTGGATATACCTGAACCTACTGGTGAAAGAATAACCGAAATTCTTAGTATTATGGAACAATGTCAGTCAGCATGAAAGGAAGTTAACGGAAATAAACCATTAAGATTGGTATCGCTTTTAAAATACTATCAATCTATTGAATCTAATGAATATAAAAGAGAGAGATTAGCTAAAGATCTCTCTAAAATAGTCTTATTAAATATTAAAACTTTTGAAAAACATTCTGGTTTATGAGTAAGAGGTCAATTATTAGGTGGTAGTATTTCTTGCGGGGGTAGGAGTGATTTATTAAAAATATTAAAAAATTCTAGCATTACAGTAGGTAACTCTCATTCTGCAGGTAGTGGTGTAAATGTAAGTAGTAACAATAACATAGGTAATTCATCTATGACTAGTTTAAATAATGCATCAACGTCAAACAATGGAGTAAACTCTACTGAAAATAATAAAGCAAGTTATCTAGAACAAAAGGCTTTAGAAATAAGACAAGGAGCCCGCCGTAATAGATAACAGTAAATATAATAATTCATCTAAAACTAAAAAAAACCCTAAATAATTTAAGATCTTAATTGTTTATACTAGGTTCTATTAAAACTTGGTTAAAGTTTAGGTGTAAATTAAGATCACTATACAGATAATAGTAGATTTACTATATGTTAAACTTTAAGGAGTGTAGAGTGTCTTATTGCTTATATAAGTAATGAGCCTTGAGGCAAGGAGGCGCAAGTCCCCCCCCGGGGGGGGACATGTAAGTAAGTTTAGAAATTTATTAAATTTTAAGTTAAAACTATTAATAACATTTAATGTTTCTAGTGATCTTAGGTTTTTAGATTAACGAGTTTTGCATTATTTAATCTTTTTTCATCTTAATATACGTAATATAGGTAATAAATTGTTGAATTAGTTTAGTATTTTCTTATCTAAAGAAAAGATTTGCTATATAGATTGTATAGCAAAGATTATATCTTTTTTTCTATAGCCGAAAAAAAAAATATGATACCCATCTTTTCATATCAGATCTAATAGAAAAGTCTGAAGGCTGTGAGAAACCCTTAAAGATATTACAAAGTTCAATTTCACTTTGGACAGAAAGGTGATTTTTATCAAGTAATGCAAAGGATATAGGAATCCTGTACTTAATCTTTGCCTTATTTTCAGTACTAATAGGAACTGCATTTTCAGTGTTAATAAGATTAGAACTATCAGTTTATGGTGTAACTCTCTAACCTTTTGTACGTAGTATAGTACTTAGCAGTCCTCCTCCTGTACGTTTTGTTAAACCTACTTTACATGGTTTGGTCTTTCTCATTATTACCTTACTGAGGGTTGTTTGACAGTTATAGTAGATCCATAGGTGATCATCTCCATTAATGAGTTTTTCTATATTAAGTTCAGATATAGAGGGATGAATGCCATCCTTTCCTGGTTTAACGTACCTCGTCTGTTCTCTGGGTAAGGTATAGATATTGCACCTATGAACAACCCTTAATTTAAATGATGATCTCATAACCATGGTTACGCAGTAAGGCAGGGCTGCGTTGACTCCACTAGGTTTATGTTTGGCCAACGGATTATCGCACACCCAGGTAGATTAAATCAAGTATCAGTTCTTGTCAATAGAGAAGGAACATTCTACGGATAGTGTAGTGAAATCTGTGGAATTTTACACAGTTCTATGCCTATCGTATTTGAATCAGTCTCAATTGAGAAGTTGCTGACTTGATTAATTCTTTCTATAGCCAAATCAAGTAAAAAAGATTAAGATAAAACCTATATTTTTACCGGAGGTTCTATATAAGGCCTTATAATATTAACGTTAAAGCCAAGGGGGGGGGTATAGGTAGATGAAACTTACTTAGGTATTCGATAGCCAAATAATATATATATTTCTAGAATGATTAGTCTTTAAATAAGGGATATTAAAAATTCTCATAAAGTAAACATAAAATAATGATTTCCATTTTTATGGTGTTCTTTACATACTACTTGGTATATAAAATCATGATATGAACGTGAGTTTATTACAAAATTTAAGTCCATTGGATCAATTTGAAGTTAGAGATTTACTAAGTGTGGCCGCACTAGGAAATCTACATATCTCGTTAACAAACATCGGATTATACCTTACAATAGGAGGATTTGTCGCATTTCTATACAAAATATTAACAGCAAATTACAATAAAGTTGTATCTAATAACTGGTCAATAAGTGAAGAAACAATATATGCTACTGTACATAGTATAGTGGTTAGTCAAATAAATAACAGACAAGGACAAGTATACTTTCCTTTTATCTACGCATTATTTATTTTTATATTAGTAAACAATCTACTTGGAATGGTAAATAGGTGCCTATGCGATAATATTAATAATATATTTATGTTAAGTAGTTTATTTATAACATATAAAAAGGTTAAATTTCATTTTTATTCTACTAATAACTCTTCTACTTCTAACTATTCTTATAAAGGCAATCCCACTAATAAGCTTAACCCTTACTATCTAACTGGTTTTTCTGTTTTTTTCTTAAATTATCTATAGATAATTTAAGAAAAAAACAATGATGGTGAAGGAAGTTTTATTGTTAAAATTATCAAACGAATAAGGTTAAAAGTTGGTTTTGAGGTTCAACTATGTTTTCAAATTACTTCTCATGTTAAGGACCGTGCTGTTTTAGAAAGCATTAAAGACTATTTTGAAGGGATAGGTAGTATACATATTGATGGACACAATTGCCTTCAATATCGTGTTTCATCCAATAAAGATTTAAATTTAATAATAAAACATTTCGAAGAGTACCCCTTAATTACCCAAAAACGTGCGGATTATCTTCTTTTTAAATCTATCTTGGTAATTTGTAACCTAAAAGAGCATTTAACTCATGACGGTCTTAAAAAAATTGTAAACATTAGGGCCTCAATTAACAACGGTTTAACCGAAAAACTAAAATAAGCTTTCCCTGATGTCTTACCTGTAGTAAGACCAGAAGTGAAAGATCAAGTAGTAAAAGATCCCCATTGGTTCGTTGGTTTTTCTGTTTTTTTCTTAAATTATCTATAGATAATTTAAGAAAAAAACAATGATGCCGAAGGGTGCTTTAATGTTGGAGTTTACAAACAGAATAATAATACTAAAGTCAGATTAAGCTTTTCTATTTCTCAACATTCCACCCCGGGATCGATTATTAATTAATAGTATAGTTAACTTTTTAGCTTGCGCTTCAATTACTACTTCGCGTAATTCTGTGGTCTTTTATGTAGCTAACTTGAAAAGCAATAAGGATACTATTATTCCCTTTTTCTTTAAATATCCTCTTCAAAGTACAAAGAGATTAGATTTCTCGGACTGGCACAGTGCAGTTAATTTACTTAATAGTAAAGCACATTTAACTGAGCCAGGGTCAAAAGAACTACTGGATATTAAAGAAAATATAAGAAGTAGGAAAACTAATTAAATTCATATAAAAAAAACGTTTGATAATTTTATTTATTTTTTTTCTTATAAAATGATAAGGGATGGCAGGTTAAACCAATCTTAAAAATTTCTTTACTACCCCCTGCATTAATGCAGGGGGTAGTAAAAGATAAAGCATTGTTGGAATCAATTAAAATATCATTAGGTGTAGGTAAAATATATAGACATGGAAAAGATTCATTAGAGTTCCGAGTTAGCGGTTTAAAGAATTTAAGAGTAGTTATAAAACATCTGGATGAATATCCTTTAATAAATAAGAAGCTATCCGATTATATTTTATTTAAACAAGCTGTAGAATTGATACAACAAAAATAACATTTATCTAAAGAAGGGTTGTTAAAATTAGTCAGTATAAAAGCTTCACTAAATTGAGGTTTATCTGAAAAATCCCAAAATTCCTTTCCAGGTGTAATCCCTGTAACTAAGCCTTCGGTTGAACATTATGAAATAAAGGATTTCAATTGATTAAGAGGGTTTTAGTTTTTTTTTCCTTTTTTTAATTTAGTTAAAAAAAAGGAAAAAAAACAAGAGGCAGAGGGATCCTTTCGTGTTGTAGTTCAAAATATTAAAGATAAAACCTCAGTAAGTTTAAGGTTTTCATTATCTCAACATTCCACCCCCTAGCCCCTAGTTTTTTTAATTAAGTTAAAAAAATGGAAAAAAAAACAAGGGCAAGGGGAGTGATAAAGAACTGATGGAAAGCATAGTAAATTATTTAGGTTGCGGAATATACTATTCAGCGTCTAAACGTGAAGAAGTATCCTACGCTGTCTCTGCTTTCTCATGTTTTTTTTTGTTATTTTTATATAATAAAAATAACAAAAAAAAACAAGACATAGAAAAAATTATTATTCCTTTGTTTAATAAATATCCTCTACTAGGTTGTAAAAAACTAGACTACTTCCCTTGTTTTTTTTTCATTTTTTATGTAACATAAAAAATGGAAAAAAAACTAGGGGGGGGGGCTACGCCCCCTTGGGTAACTCCGGACGGATTTTTTTTTAAGTAGTTTTCATAATAAAATTATGAAAACCTACTCCGTAGGCAAGGGGACCCTCCCCTCCTATCGGAGGGTATCCCTTGCCCTTGTTTTTTTTTCCATTTTTTTAACTTAATTAAAAAAATGAAAAAAAAAACAAGGGGACCCCGGAGCCCCGTTGGCCGAGTTAATGAAATCTAAGGATCATTTAACTAAATAGGGAATATATAAAGTTAAATTAATTAAAAGTAATATTAATAGTAGAAGAAGTAATTCAGTTATTGTTTTTTTTTTTTCTTAAATTATCTATAGATAATTTAAGAAAAAAAAAACACATGACACAACACCAGAGTAGATTAATAATTTAGATACCTATTTTTGTTTAAAATAAAATACCTTATCATAATATATATATTTAATTACGAAAAATTTCACTATATGCTGGGAATTTATAATGCTTTTGGTACGATCCTTAAAGGACGTAAAAATCCTAAAGATGTAACAATTAATAATCAGCAGGAAACCAACAGATATTATCATCTTAGTAGGATCCTCAGAGACTATACGTGAAAAATCATTCAATTTTAATGATTAAGATATAGTCCAACTTGATAGATCTATAAGATTTATCAAGCAGACCATACAGTTTTGCTTCAACTAGCCACTTTATATTAACATTCTCTCTTAGTTTTACTGTAGTATTAGGTGCAACTATTTTAGGATTAAGGGTACATGGTTTAAAATTCTTTTCTCTATTCGTTCCCGCAGGATGTCCATTAGCTTTATTACCTCTACTAGTTTTAATAGAATTCATAAGAGAAGGTTAAATAACTTCCAATTGTGAACTAGAGCC
>JAOWBF010234589.1:0-13443 GCA_028566175.1 Vinca major
TTTTCGGAAATTCCGTTTCTGCCCCACCGAAAAAAGAATAACTTATCTGGCCTAGAAACTTCCAGTAAAAACAAGGGGAAACAACATCCTACTGTAAGGAAAGAAATTTTGCTTCCTAGGATCGAAACCACATTCGTAGGTAAAAGAAAAGTTATTGACTCCATCCCGCAGAAGCAGTTACTGGCGATCAAAGGCGTTGACTTCGCCCTTTCTCAACATTCTTTCTCACTAGAGGCCCGGGAAACAAAGATAAGAAAGAAGTAAGATCTCCGCTCCTACTGCTACTAGCACCAGAAAGGACCCAGAAAGCCAATCCATCAGGGGCGAGTCCGGTGTGCAGCAGTCGCAGCAGCTTCAAGGGGTCTTTCTGCAAAAGCAGGGGTGAATAGTTTTGGCGAAATGAATCAGAATTTTGCTTCTCATTTTCAATATTCTTTTCTGCCCGCAGTTTCTACTCCTGCTATTGATTTTTCATTTTGCTTATTCCTTTTTCTCACTGGGCCTCTCTAACCCAAGCCAGAGGTGACGGGGGATCTTCCTTCTTCCATCGGAAGGATTTGTAGCTTTTGAAACAGCTGCTTCAGCAGATTATTCTAAAACAGTAGCAATGTGGATTTCTTGCCTGACAGATCGTTAAAAGAAACTCTTAAAGATGCTTGCTCCGTCCCCAACCGTCTTCCAAAAAGCTAATCAAATTAAAAAAAAAAAAGATGTAAAGAATGAGAGTTTTCCATATTTTCATCAACGGGATTTGGGTCTCAGAGAAAAATTGGTTGTTTAATTTTTTTCAACCACCAACAGAAGCATCCGCATCCCACAGAGCTCATCGACCGATAGGCCCGGACTCGCCTGAAGGAAGCATGTGGGGCTCTTCAATTTTATGAATCTGGGAATTCCGGATCGAAGGGGCTTAGCGCCGATATGGGAATCAAAATCTTGTTCATGCAACCAGGTGTAGACTGATACAAGAAAAGGTCGCCGATTGCTACTAAGCGGGCGCTCTCTCAGACTAACTATTCCTCTTGATTCCGGAGAAAGCTAAGAAATTATTCCATCGGACATACTCTCCTCTGGATCCAGGAATAGCGACGCTCCCCGAATTAGCAACCAAAACTGCTGCTACTGCTTTCTTGAGAAAGACCAACTTCCTTTCCTGAAACTGAGAATGCGGCGGTATTTTTCCGGCACAAGCGTCTCTTTTTCAGCAGTGCCGGATAATTCAAATAGCTCGTGCCTCAGCAAAGAGGCCGAGTGAAGGACCCCCCTCATCCGATGACCAAAGCATCTATTAAAGCATCTAACCTATTCAATCCCAAAATCACAAATATTACTTTGAGCTGCTCCCGCGCAAACTCGTCTTCAGAGGAATTTTCAATCATATGAGATTGAATCTCGATCTGCATTCGTTGTGGCGGTTGATGCGGATGGATCGGCAAAAGAAAAAAAACGGGTCCCCAAAGATCTCGGTCCAGATTCCGAAACTTCACTTGGCAACTAGCCCGAAGCACGTTGCCCAGCTCCAGTCCTTCTCTCAGGAAATATAAGCGGAGAAAATCGATAAGAGGAAGTCACTCCGCTATTCCTTTGAGCGCAGACATTTCTGGAACACCTCTAACAGAGGGACAAATAGTCAATTCTGGATCGGATACTCTTTCTTCTTGCTTGCCTCCAGAAGAACTGACTCCCTTTTCCACACGAGTGGATGCTCGACTGAAAGCGAAAAGAATATTCCAGGTGGTTCTGATAGGCGTCACCCCAAAGAAAGCCCCAGCCGGCCTCTTTTCTTTTATCTCTAAAAAGGCAAACTGCTGAGTTGATGAATTGCTTGCCTCGGGGATGAAGTTGCTTGCATGAATAAAAAACTTTTTGTAACATCCACCGTGGGGCACTACTCCGTGATAAACCCTGAATTACCTTTCTTTTATCTCCTTCGTTGGCTCGGTGAGCAAGCGAGATTTCAATAGGTAGGCTTACGGTCCAATATTTCAATAGGCTTAGCCAGGTCCAACTTTGCAGAGAAGCCAAGGGCCAAGCCAAGGCCAGACTTTCTTCTGCCGCTCTGTCGACACTCTCTTTCCGCCATTCAAAGGCGGTCCTTTTCTTTCCCCGGGCCGATGCCTTAAACCAAAAAAATGGAACCCTTCCCCTATTCCTTTTAGATTAAGTGGATTCGTTCAAAGACAGTAAAGATAATATAGAAAGCAGAGACAGAGACTGGGACAGGATTAGATTGACAGGAAGTCTTTCTACTTTATTCTCCAAGTGAAGTCAGTGCCAGAACAATTGGCCTAGAATCCCCTTCTCGAAGAAAACCACGAATCACCATCCCACAATTGGGAACACAGGCTTACTTTCACCTTGTTCCCCAGTCGAGTAGGAGACATTCTTCGGCAGGGGGAGAATGCTGTTTCGGGAGAGCCAGATATTATGGACAGATTTGGGCGTATACTAGGGATCAGGGATCGGTGAATGCCCAACCAAATCCCCGTCTTCAGGCATGATGGACTCTTTTTTCGCAGCAAGAAGAACATTTCCTTCGACTTGGAAAATGGAAAGATTTGTATAAGCTGATGTGACAGAGGAGACTACCTCCTTACTGAATCGACAAGCTAAGTGGGCAGAAAGCAATTCCCTGACAAAGTCCATCCGAAGTGAAATTAGAGCTATCATTCAAGAGTATAGCCAGAATGATAGCGGAGCTAAAGAGGTCTCGTCCCAAGGCCTGGAAAAGAATAGGAATGGAGTGAAGAAGAAATGAACTTCACTCTCAAGGGCTTTGGGCGTCTCATTCTGGGCCTTTGGCCTGTTTGACATTGGAACTAAACGCATGACGTTCCCATGACGGGCTCTTTCTTTCACTGCCTATGGTAAGAGAGTCAAGCAAGGCTTCCTTTAGTGAAAAGTGTCTTTGAAGTTTTCTTCCCATAGAATGATAAATATTTTCTAGAGAAAGACTCTCATGAATAAAAAGTGTGCTAAACTATTCAACAAGGTGGAAATTCTCGTATCTATTATGGATTTCCCTTTCTTCTCTGGAAGAGGATTCTTTCCTTCGCTTTTGCCTTCTATAAACGGCTGTTGAAAGAAAGTTTGCAGTAATCGTTTTAGGCCAAGGAGTTTCAGATTAAGCTAGTTTTGAATATCTCCTCCTATGATCAATTCCTTTTGGGGGATTCGCTCAGGCTGAAGAGGTGGGAATGAGACACGACCACGCACGCCACACTTCAAATCTTTCCAAATGTTAATGTGATGCTGCTCCTAAAGCTTTAATTCAGGATCAAATTCTCCGTATAGTAAAAAAGCAAAAATTATCTCTCTGTTACGGGACCGCGTTTGGTATGGGAAATAAAAAAATTGCATTTCATATGAATTTGATTTGTTGGCCAACTCAAAATTCTCCCAGCGATAGTCGAGGCAAAGCCTTTTTTGTCGAAGGCTAAGGAGGAGCATTTGCGGAGTCACCAATTGCGGTTTGTTAGGAAGGAAGTTAAAGCAGGACGAAGTGAAAACTCGGCCCGCGAATTCCTAATTCCAATTCTCCCAAGTTTGATTTTAAATCTTTGGAAAAATGAGACAGCCCCAAGAAAAGAACCAAATTCTTTTTAATGTTTAATGTAAATCGGCGCCGCTAGTGCGCCTTCCCAACAGAAATATCATTTGCCCTCACCCCAACCAACCGACCTCTGCGCGGACAGGGAATTTTCCTCATTCCTTTGCTCCAGAAAACCCGATTTCCTGTCTTACAAATAAGCACTTTTTGTATTTCCTATATAAAATCATTCTAAGTCTTTTCTGGTTTGCGTGGATGAGATAATTGAAGTCTTTTCCGCTAACGCGCGCCCCATTTCATTCTCGGCTAATCATTCCGGTCTCCAAGGGAGGCGAGAGGAGTATTGAGCAATTTTGTCTAGATATTCGAACATGGTTTCGGCCGCAAGAAAATAGGATTTCATATTGCCATATTTCGAGAAAAAGTGGAATTCATAAAGGGATGCTGCTTTCTTACCGTACTGGCATAGACGCATTTCTGCTTGACCGACACGCCAAATTTTCTTATTTTCAAGCCAAAGACACTTTTCAGAGCCCGGTCCAGCTGGTTCTGTTTTAATCTTTCCTGGTGATGGTCCCGTTGGTTTGGCTCGTTTCTCATGAAAAGCCCGGCTTTCTTCATTTCCAAAAAAGTGCCCCTGCTCTGGGAAAGAGATTTCATTTTTATAGCCCCCGTTTTTTGACGAAAAAGCTGTCATTCCGACCAAAAACTTTGTCCAGCAAGCGGAACTCTTGGTTCAGGAAGAGGGTTTCGATACCGGAACTCGAGCAGTCTCGCTCTGGCAACGATTTGGGCTTGGCTGATTTGCCTGAAATGCCCGTCTTCTTCTTCTCCCCATACTTATCTGAGGCAAACTTTCTTGGCATCTGGAGTTTCTTTTTGTATATTATATGGACGATCCCCTGGAGTAAAAGGATAAGAAGAAGAAAGGTAATGGCACCAAGGAAGCCAAGAACGGTGAGAAATCAGCCCTCAAGTGCTTCCTTTGTGACGGGCAAAGGACTGCCCAAAACGGGCTAAACTATCGGCCATGATAGAAGAAAAGGTTCGGTTAAGGGCTGTCCTCATGCGGTTGATCTCCCAGTAAGCTACTACGCTCACGGGAATCGCTTTTGCTTTCTTTATCTGGAATCTTCGGTTAGGGGGGCGTTCGGTGAAAGAAGTGGGAACAAGGCTTGTCGTGATTAAGATAGCGGAAGCATGGGATCGCTTTCTTGGGTGGTTCCCAGTCACGAACGGCCTGCACCTTGGACTTATCCATCTTTCTTTGTCCCCACTGAATTGGTGCCGCCAGAGTTTCGGCACGGCCAGGCACGGCAGTAGTGCTTCGCGGTGGGTGTCCAGAAGACGTATTGACCGCATCTTTTGGCGTGATCAGAAACCCCAGTTTGAGTCACATTAGGCGATCAAAATCTTCACAGCAGCTACTCTTGTTCTGGCGCATAACTGGTTTTTATGGCACCGCGATGAAGGAAATACACATGATGACAGCCCTCTTTACCCATCCTTGTTACGAATAGTTATTATATTAATCTCTCTTTGAGGCTTCATCTTATTCTCCTGCCTTTACTTTAATCAACTGATTTGACTCCTCATTATTCCGATCAGAAAGAAAAAAGAGAGAATGATGTGAAATTAGTCAGTTTGAGGTTCTCCCTTTTCCCTATTCCCAACCACGCCCTTTGCTTTAAGACTTTCTAGTTTTTGAATCAACTTCAGAATTTTAGCTCCTTTGAAGAGACATTTTGTTCTTGGTGGAAAATATTTGTTATGATCCTTTCGGTATGTGTTGCGAACACTTTCATTTTTAGCCTCTCATCTTGGACGCGGCCTTGTGCCAATTGGTTTTTCAAACCCATTTTTGACCTTCTGGAGGCAATTGGTCGAGGAAGCTTTGGCGCTAGTGGAGGTTTCTGCTTTTTCTTTTTTTTGTTTTTTCATTTTATCCACGAGGTTTAGGTTTGATAGGCTTTTTAAAGTCGACTTCACCCGTGCGAAAAAAAAAACAAGATTTATTCTTAAGAGGCTTTTCTTCATGAGAAGAGGAGTGGCCCAATTTCTTTTTGGGAGTAAACTGTTCTCCGTGAAAATGCCTTTCATTAGACAAAGATAAGACACCTTATCCAGGAACCGGACTCTTACGCTCTTTGTTCTGGCCATGGTTTGAATTGGGAAATTCGGTTCTTGGTCTGATGGGCCTGCGTGGTGACCCCTTTACAATATGTTCTGATTGAGTCTTTTTTTTTTAATCACGGCCCGGCTTTTCCCCACATAGGCCAGCCGGGACTTGGCTTTCCCGGCGCCCACGGAACCGGTAGTTCCTTTCCTATAATCCCATGCAGAGCCGCTTCCCACTTTGCCTCTACCTGATCAATTCCCCAATTTGTCAAGAAATAATCAAGCTTTTTCAAATCTCTATGTTAGCGTCTTAAATAAATCTCCGGCCGCTCAGAGCCAAGGAAAGCAGTCCCTGCCCCGATTTCAGGGATTCAAGCGGGAATCACTCTTCTTACTGGAGACTTATCTTTCTTGTTAGGTTTCATGGCGCCTTTTCTTGCTGCCACCAAGAGCGCTTAATCAACTATATTTCATTCTGGTTGTTGCCCCCAACGGTCTTCGAGAAAGAATCCACTGGAATAATTTAAACAGAGTTTCCCACAACAAATCTTCTGAGATTATGGAAAACACTTTATCGTATTTATGAGAATTTCGCCCAAGCTCTTGACCAGGGTATTTTAGAAGGATAACCCGGGGGCTCTCGGATGACACGAAAGTTTCTTCTTTACGAAGACAAGATTACCTATTTATGTAGGTTGGTCTTCCTTCTCTTCTATTCTTCAACCGGCAAGCCTGAAGAAAGCAAAGGCGCACCCCAGCGTCGGTTGAATAAGGGGCTTTTCCAAGACTCAGGAAATTCGAGCAGCGGAAGATCCGGAATTTGAGAAGGAAGTTAAAGCAAGACGTCTGGTGTGAGTCCTCCTACGGGGTGTGTCTTAAAAAAAGAAGTAAATCCTATTTATTATCATTATTTACGATTTTTATTGTCGAGGAGCGCAACGGGACGGCAATTCCAGCTGGTGACCCGACCTCCAAAAAGACATAAGAAAGGAGAATTTGATTAAGTGGGGAATTTTTTCCAATTGCCTTGTCCCATCACCAAGTCATGAGCGATAGCGAAGCCAAGCCCGAGCCCTCGCTCCGGGGGGTTGGCCTTGGCCATTGCTTTTGCGGTGACTTTTCACTTTCAGCTTTTCTTCTCTCACTCTGCTCTGAAATCTGTTGTTGTTGGGGAATTGCCTCCTACAGTACGACAGGAAAGAGAAAGGCTCCTCACATCGACATCCAAGCGATCTTTTCGTAGGCGTTTGCCCCCGATTGAATCGGGGGATCCAGACACACGATCTTTTCCTTATTATACAAATATAGGGTGCGTTTTATGAGCAGCAAGACGAGTTTCATGGGAAATGAGAGTCATCAGCAAAGAAAAGAAAAAAAGGATCATTAAAGAAGAATCGTAGGATAAGATGTTTCGGAATAGTGAATTGGCATAGACGCTTTTCAAAAAAACGAATTTTGAAACTGATCAAAACAAACCATAAGCGTCGCTGATGCCGAGAATACGCTGTTTGAAGCAACGAAGTGGCACCGAAAATGTATCATATTCCATTTTACCTGACGGCTAGGTGGAAAGAAGAACACTCGAGCAGGGAATTGAGCCGCCATGCGCAGTGCTGCAAGGACTGACTGCGGGAGCAAGGATTGGATTGGAGTAGTGAAAAACACTCAGAGGCAACAACTTACCTACCTGGCCTCACCTGCAAGAACGGGATTATCCCCCAATTTTTCTTGCTTCATCGGCATCACCAGGGGCTTTCCCGTTCAGGACATCTCGCCCCCGTTCTTTTGCTTGTAAGGGGAAGCCCTGTGAGCGGAGCCTGAGGGGATTCCACTTCATTCACTGGACAGAATTTTCTTGAATGAAAAGTCTACTGTTTGAAAGAGGAGCCGGATTGCAGGAAGTCGCCTCAAAGACGTCGATGCGATAGATAGCAACGGAACGCCGCGTAAGATTTCTTTGTGGATTTGTTTGGTTTGGCACCTTCGGGCCACCATAAAGGAAAAGAATGTCATCAAAGAACGCCTTCATTCAAGGTCTAATTTAAATAAAAAAGGCTTGGGCATCGGGCAAATTCGGGTTTTGCAAGAACTTGCTCGGCATGTGGGCCGAGGCACACCCACGCAAGCAAATCAAGGCTGATGCGAAAGCAGAATTGCAGCCGACCCCGCGTTACTGCTCAAAGGAGCGTAGGGATGACAGGATTTGAACCTGTGATGGGACACCAACTGTGATGGAGAGCCAACGAGTTCAGTTGGACAAACCTTCTATAAAAAGAAATGGGCCTCTAGCGACTCCGCTACGGGAATTTTTCTGTATATTATCGTAAAAATGAAAGATTATGCCCAATTTGAATCGATCTCGATTAAGGCGCTTTTTGCCCACCCTTGACTCCTCTCTTTCTTCATTCAACCTTGCTGCCCCAACTCAATCATGGATGTGTCTCCTGTATCTCCTAATTTCAAAAAGTGGTCATGCTGGAAAAATCCTTAAGGAAAGGTCTTTTTTATTAAAAGCTTCAGTAATAGCCTATCATTTACCTTTCGGATCATCTCATGAACACAAGAAGGCACCGGCTGTTTCCGCTTTGCTTTCTCTTTCACTGAATGGAAATCGGGTTGGAGATTCTCACTCTCTTTTTGATTGAAAGGCTCGTAATGCACACTGCGTACAAGTTCCGGTGTCGAATTTTTGGTGCGATCGCTCGGGAATTAAGACGATCGCCAACTCATACTTGATCCGATTGGAACATCAAATTTCTATTTATCGTATCAAAGCCAACGCATCTCCAATCCAAAAGGAGAGGAGGAAAAGGTCTTTATGTGTCAACAAACCTTTGGTATGTCAAAGTGTGGATTTCATCTTAGGAAAAAAAGATGCTTTTTTCTACAGCGCCTGTTCTGCTTCAGGGCCTTTTCTTCTCTTCTATTAGAGCAGGCCTGCTGGCGCAAGATTCGTGGGCCAAGGAAAAAGTATGTAAATTCCTAGCATCCCACATCCTCCACCCTAACAATATTCTGATAAAGAAAAGAGAGGGTTATGTATACATAAAATCTTCAAGCAGAACTGCTTGGTTTCAGATAAAATTGCATTTTATATAGAGTACGTTTGAGAGAACCATATTTTTCTACTTTGCCACTCAAGTGTAAGAAAGACAGACTCTCAGGAGTTGGGGTGAGGGTAAAGACAATTCCGAATCCGCTACTGTTGAATCGACCGTTCCCCCATTGCCACTAAAAGCAAGTTGAGCAAACAATGGGGGCTTTACCTGGAATAGGAGTTTCACCAGCGGGGCACCCGAAGGATGGGTCACAAGACTTGGAATGATTTTGAATATCGATTTCTTAGTAAAAAGCCTTCCCCAACTTTCGTGGTAGCAACAAATATTTTCCCTCAAATAGAAAAGACTAAAAGGATTTCGGACGCATTGTGGAGATTTTAAATTAACATGAGTCTGGCGACTGACCCCTTCCTGGAAACCAATTTCTCTTCTCATCTCCCACAGCCCAGCCCGAAGCGGGCCTAAACCCCGGATAAAGAAATCTCTGGGCTCCCCTGTCGAAATTCTTTTCATGCATTGAATCAATTGCTCAATAATCTTTCTCCCTCCAAAGGGCCTCCAGGTGATCTACATCCTACGAAAAGGTGCTCTTTAAGACTCTCTCTGAATGAGCAGCATAAATAGAAATTGCTCCCGTTGTGAAAGACGACTTGCTTCTAGAGATAGCGGAAGCATGGGATACCATTCCATTTGCTGGAACCGGGTTCTCCCCGGACCTTTTGAATAAGCTACTGCTGCGGCGCTGTCGAATTCAAAAGTAGAACTGTTTCGGGTATTCCCTTTCTGGTCGGGACGATTCGCTTCTGGCATGCTTTGGGAGTAAGGCGAAATGGGTTGTTCTCCTTTTCCTATATCGGGAATTGAGGCATGCGGAATCCCAGACTCGTGATATTGTACCACAATTGGTGCATTGGTCCAATGGTTTTTTAGGGAATAAAATGATTTCCTATTTCCTTTGCATTTTTGCAATTTCTATAATCACTTTCCTGTTCCAGAACGCCCGTTTAAGCGACAGCGACAGGACATGTTCGGTGATGAGGTGGTCGATACGGATTGAGAGACCGGCTTAACCGGCTACGCGATTTCTTATATGATGATGTCCGGGGAGTAAGGCTTGCTCTCCTGACTATGGATGCCTGGGCCCCGAAAATGCTCCTCCGAGACAAGACAATTTCTCATAGATAACTTTTGTGAGATAGAATGATTCACCGAGACAAGACAATTTCTATTCGACGTGAATGATTATTGTCTTTCCAGACAAACCAGTTCGATGGCCGATTGGCCAACTCTCAAGCCACTTTCCTTTCTCATCATAAAGCAGCTCGTAGCTATTGTATCTTTTTTTTCTTTGCGAAAGCCGCTCGACTCTAAGGCAGGCGTAAAGAAGGAAAGAAACATAGCACTTGGAATAAAAAGTGCTGCTTTGTCTAAAAGCAGGCCGACGATTCCGACCAAAAACTTTGTCCGAGATCAATCCCAGGGGATGGATTCCCACCCATATTCGAACCCTCGGATTGATCGGAAAGTCGCCTATGGAAGATGCTTATTTTATGATCTATAGCTTTGAGGCTATCTTAAGTTACCACTCAGGGTCTCTTTCCCAATGGAAGCAGGTCCTCTATCACAACTCAATCTTTTACGAGAAGGAGCAATCATTTGCTTCATTGGTTCCTGAAAGAAGACTTTCCCCTTTTTCTTGTTTTATTTTTCATTTTATATAGCTGTGAAAAGTGTCTATTCAGTTTTCTTCCCATAGAATGATAAATATTTTCTAAAATTTCATTTTATATAGCGACAAAAAGTGTCTTTTCAGTTTTCTTCCCATAGAATGATAAATATTTTTTCTTTTTTCATTTTATATAGCGACAAAAAGTGCTTATTTATTTGATTGAGGACTTATGAAAGGTCAAGCATATATGTTTTATGAAATGATCAGCGCTTTCTCTTTGTAAGAACACCGTTGGGCAAGTGGCGGGGAATTACCTTGGAGCTCACACTGTAATTGAATAGAATATAGAATGGAGTTGGCCTTGCCCAAAACTCCCACTCGAGTAAAAAAAGAGGAAAGCAGAAAGCTTAAGGCCATTTCGGTAATCTTCTTTTTCTACACTAAGGAACAAGGAAGCTTGACTGAGCAAAGAAGTCACATCCGAATCCGCTGAAGGGGAGACCTTTGGCTCTGCTCCTCCCGAGCGACATGTCAGGTCCAGGGCTCCTTAATGAAAGTCCTTTTTGCCGCGTTCTGAGAATGAAGTGCCTAACCCTAGTCTTAGAGGAGAATTCCTCTACTCTTCTTTTCTTGATTGGATCCTACTCAGCTGACAATCGGCAGAAAGAGCTGAGCAAAGCTGCTGTCCTGAAGAGTGAGGCTGATTCGTAGCTAATGGCCCAGGCCCCCCGGAGTGTCTCGTGCGCTTTCCAGCATACAGCAGCATAGTGTGGAATCTGGATCCTTTCAAGGAGCCGAATTCACCATTGCGGAACTTACTACAGCCCAGGAATAAAAACGTCGTGTAGGCGAGGAAGAAATTTCCATAGCAACTTTCATTCTAAAGGAAAGCGAAGAACCTGAAAGAATCCCAAGCACTTCCACTCCTTAGTTTATGGAATGATGGTTTAGGGTTGCGTGCTTCGCCACCCCAACACCTTTTTACCCCGCCCTATCGCCCTCTCCGCACAGTCGAGCTACTCGCTTCGCTAACGCTTAGCGCTGAAGTCTAGGGCAATGCCAAAGTCTGTTGTTTCTACATTATGGAAATTGGCTCAGTGGGAACCGGTGGAGATTGAGGTTCATTTCTTTTTTTTTAAGATGGATCCGTTTGTACTTGGATGCCAATTGGGATTGGCTTCTCTCCAGTGTTTTATGTATCTCCATTGTACAATTTAATATATTAATAATAGAGGAATTCAATTTGAATTAGGGATTGCGTGTAGAGAAGACTTTCTCACTCTTTTCAGCTAGATTCAAAGGTAGCAGACCCTAATCGAAATGCATACATTTGTAGAGATTTTGAACGACGAAGAAAGAGTAAGGATAATCCGACCCATCAAGATCGAAAGACGGGACACCCCGGCTTCTTGCCGACAGCGCGGTCCGGGGAGTGCCGTCCTATTCTGCCTTCTCTTACCACCTCAAGCGCGGGATTCATGACTAGCGCGAAAGACTATATGTATAATTTAAAGGCTCTATGAATGGGGATATTCCCGAAACTCACACAGAAAAAAGGAAGTGAGTTCACTGTTGCAAATAACGGGCCAAACCCAGCTGAAGCTGAAACCTCTTCTCGTGGGAGCACTTACCAACTATTACTAATAAGATATATAGGGAAAACAAGAAGCTCCCGGGCATGGGAAAGGACGGTGGACAACTCGGTACAAACGGATAGAATATTACCTAAAGGGTACGTATAAATGTGAGGGTCTTTCCGATCAGCCCTGGAGGCATTCCAATAGAAACCTGTGCAGCTATTGTTGCTTGTTACTAAGCCTTTTTATAGCCCATACTTTCTCGCATTATTGAGCCTCAAAGTTTATGTTTTTATGTGATCGCAGCAACTAGCAACAAGGGCTAGGTCAAGGTCAAAGAGAAAAAAGGGGCCAAAAGGGTGTCGTCTGCCATTAGCCTAAGGCTAGTGTAAACCCAGAGCAATAGCATGATGGAGAGGGAGTATGAATAGCCTGGTGGGTGGGCTGTCTCCCGTGAAGTCAGTTTATGACGAACTTCTGAATCTGAAGCCCCCGCCGCACAAAGATTTAAGGTCATTTCTTCTCCATTTCTAAGTTCATAGCCTTTGCGGTAGCTTAGAGGAAGAAAACCTCCGGCTGCCTTCATATATGAAGGAACGAATCAGTGTTTAGGATTGGACCGGCTTGCCTTTCTTGAAGCATCTTTTTTCCGATCTGGAGTCTGCTAACCCGACCTAAGGAACAGCCCTATACTACTGTTAAAGCACTATTTAGAAGAGCCTGGACGAGAAAGAAAGGATTTCTCTAGGAACACTTGTAGCTGCCACATTTGCTGATGAAACAAGATAAAGAACGGGTTCTCCCTTCCGATTCCAGCATTGAATCATAGTTTTAGCATTACGGCAAACCCGTGTCAAATATCCCCAAAAATTCAGCACTGTGCCCAATCCCGAAATTAAATCAGAATCGAAAGCCAAAGACAAATTGATTGTGTGCTGACAGGCTAGGGATCAATTCCCCTTTTTATTTATTTGGGAGTATTGTAGGAAAAATTCTCATTAGCGACTTACCTTACTGGTGTCCGAAGAAGTCTGTTGGTACTTCAGATGGTTCTTTTCCTCTACGGAAGAGGATGAAGAGCGTATTCTACTCGAAGTTCACTCCGCTGGAGACGAGGTGGGGCCTGTAGCTCAGTGAAGTCATACATGCCCCCGCCCTTGATTACCAGATGAGAAAATGCCTCTTTTTTAATTGGCGGGGTTTTGTTTACCACACTATTACTTGACTTGCTTTTCTTCTCTTGATAGAGATTCTTTCTTTGTATTCTTCATTTCCTCTCCTGCAGTAATCTGAAGCGTCCGTGTCTCCCAACGCAGCGACAGAAGCGTAACGAGTGGTCCTCTGTTCGGCAAGGAAACTGGCAGTGTTTACATAAAACATGGATTTAACTGTAGCGAGAGGGACGCCTCGCGAGCCGGGCTTTTAGAGATGAGGCCTTTTGGCGAAGCCAAGTCAATTTCGGGCCACCAA
>JAOWBF010234783.1:0-13433 GCA_028566175.1 Vinca major
CCTACAGAGAGGTAGGAATAGGCAGGGGGGGGGGGTATAGATAGTATGACCCAATCTATATATATCTATTTTTATAGAATTTAACTTAGCTCTAGTTAAAGTACTAGTTTATAAATATTATAAATAAAAAGAGACTAATTAGAATAAATAGATTAAAATCTTTTTGACTAAATATAGTTTATAGTATACTATCTATATTTTAACTAACTCTAAAATAATTAATATTACTATTAAAATCTTTATTTAATCTTTTAATAAGACTACTATTAAATATATTTCTAAAACTATTATTATTTAATATTTATACTTTTTATATACTATTTATTTTTACTCTTTAACTTACTATATAGCTACTATAAATTAATAAATATATATAGGCTTAAAAGAGAATTTAATTATATATTATATTACTAATTAAAATAAAAGAATAAAAAGACTATTTATAAGAACTAATACTAGTATATTAAAACTATAGATATAGATTTTAATATTTTTTAGAAGCTTACTAAATATATATATAAATAAAATACTTAATTATTATTTATTTTAATTTTCTATATTAAGAAATATAAATTTATTACTATTATTGAAAAAGTAGCTCTTTTCTATAGTATTCTTTTTTTTCTATTTTTATAGTAGATCTATTTAATATTAAAAACTATTAATATTTAATCTCTATAGATATTTCTTTTATTATTTTATATAAAGTATTAACTACTATTTAATATTTAGTTATATTTAATATTTTTAGACTTAATAGTATTTCTGATACTATACTTAAATATACTATATAAATATTTATTATTTTCTATTTTTTAATAAATCTCTTTAATACTTATTTTACTCTCAAATACTATTTATTCTATTTTTAGATTTCTATTATAATAATAATTTAGAAAATAGATAAGTCTAATTATATAATACTAAAGACTTATTATTTTATTTAATTATTCTCTATATTTAATAAGATTCTAGAAACTATAATAGCTAAATATTTTTTCTATTTTATTAAAATTTATAATTTATTATTTCTGATATATATATAAATAGTAGAATTAACTACTCTTATAATTATACTCTCTATTTACTATATAAATATATTTATAAAGTCTAGTATAAAAGTTACTATATAGTTATAGCTTTAGTATTAGATATTATTAAGATATTTAATAATATCTTTTACTAATAGCTCTTCTATTATCTATATAAGTAGTATATTTTAAAAACTATATATTAATAAATTACTTTTTTTTTAATAATTACTATATTTAAATCTTATTATAAAAGAGTAATATTAAAACTATAGAATTAATAACTATAGATATTTTTTAAGAGTTCTCTTTATTTCTAATCTTTTACTTTTTTTATAATACTAATTTAATTAATAATCTTTATTTTATAGACTTTAGTCTCTATAATATAAACCCTAGTAGTTATTAAATTATAATTACTAAATATATTAATAATATTATTATATTTAATTAAAAAAATACTACTTAATTTAATTATTTCTTTTTATAATATTTTTATAAAATATAAAAATAGTAAGTCTAATACTATATTTTTTATTTTATTTTAGATAAATATAGTTTTATTTATCTTTACTATAAGAGTATTAAGTCTTTAATAAAAAAAAGAGCTTAAAGACTTAACTAAAATTACTCTAACTCTTAAAAATATAATTATTAAATTAAGTCTCTATATTAAGTATCTAGAGATCTTAATTAATAAAAATTTTACTAAAAAAGCTTATTTTTAATAGATATATAAAAAGACTATATAGTTAATTACTATACTATATTTAATAGCTAAGTTAATCTAAATATAAGTACTTTATATCTATAGTATATATAGACTATAGTTTTTTGATTCTAGATTACTACTAGCTATTTAGTATAGTTTATTTAAAATATCTTTAGATAAAAGACTCTTAAAGTCTATTATATTATTATTTTATAGTCTATTTAATACTAAATACCCTACTATATTATTAGTATCTTTTATACTATTTTTTAGATAGCTCTAAAGATTCTTTTCTATATTTTCTTTATTATTATTATTCTATAGTATTTTATTAAAAAGTCTTATTTCTATATTAATATATATTTATTAGATCTACTAATTATTAAAATATATAAAGAAGACTCTTTAAAGTCTCTATTAAGAAGTTTCTATATCTATTAAGTCTCTATTATAAGAAGACTCTTTAAAGTCTCTATTAAGAAGTTTCTATATCTATTAAGTCTCTATTATAATACTTTAAATATTATATATATTATAAGCTATATCTCTATATAGATATAATAAAATAGATCTAGTCTTTTATAGTATTTTTATAATAGTAGCTCTCTATAGTCTATATTATTTCTAATAAAGCTACTACTATTTCTAAATATAGTTAAACCTTTTAGAGTCTCTAGAGCTTTAATATAATAATTATATTTACTATATTTTTTAGAGACTTCTATATATATACTATATATAATATAGAGCTCTAAAAGATCTAATTAGTATTATAAATAGTACTAAATAATAGTCTTCAATACTCTATAAGCTCTAGAAGTCTCTATTAGTTTACTATTTTTACTAATAATTAAATATCTATTTAAATATATAAGTATCTAAACTAGTTCTCTAGTTAGATCTATATATATAATATTATAGTATTAATTAAAAGACTCTATTACTATAGTATTTTAGTCTACTTTTACTAGATTTTTAGATATTTAGAGATTTATAATAATAAGTATACTAATATAAAGATAACAGCTATAAACTACTAAAAACTAGAACTAGTCTATAATTATATATTTTATATCTATATATATATACTTTGATAAGATTATATTTACTAAATAAACAATAGTATAGTAGAATAATAATTATAATTATATAGTATTTAAGCTATTTTTAGAACTTATAAAAGAGATCTTTTTTTTATATAAGAGTCTATAATATTTAAATAGTATAATCTTTATTTAAATATAAATAAATAAAATTACTCTTTACTATTATTTAGTAATAATTAGCTAGTAATAAAAAGAAATATTAAAAAAAACTCTAACTATAATTTAGCTCTCTACTTATATTTAGAGAACTAAATATAAATAGTTTAGTATATTTTATTATAATACTCAATACTTATAGAGCTATAGATATAGATTTTAGAGATCTTTTATAACTAAACTAATTAGATTAACTAGCTTATAAAACTAGAGTCTTTCTAAAAAGCTATTTAATTTATACTATAAACTAGACTCTTTAGTTAATTTAGAGACTTTCTATCTACTTTTTTTAGTCATATACTATTTATAAGATCTGTCTTTTATACTTATAAACTATTAAGTACTATAGCTTAGTCTATTTATAGATATATATAGTTTAGCTACTAGTATAGTTATTTAAAATATAGTTAAGTAGAGGTTTTATAGAATTTTTATATAGTTATATCTAAATAATTAGCTTTAGTTATATAAGCTAAATATCTTTTTAGAGAAATAAGTTTACTAAGAAAGATTAATTAATTAGAGTAGAGATACTTTACTATCTAGTTCTTACTATTTATTAGTAAGTAAAGTAAGTAAGATAGGTAATAGTGTATTTAGTAGTATATTTATAATATTAGTTATTATAATAGATATTAGAGATATAGGAGTTAGAAAGAATAAGGTATTATAATTATATAATTTCTCTTTTTATAAATAAAGTAGTCTGTCTACTGCCTTACAGATTCTGCTATTATATTAGAGATTAGCTCTAATAGATATATAAATAAAAACTGAACTAAACTAAACTGAACTGAGCTATTAATAATTATTAGTATTTATATATAGTAGTTATTAAAATATTATTTATTTACTAAATTATATACTTAACTAAGAATATTCTAATATTTAGTAGTCTTTACTAAAGTTATAGATAGTTAATAACTCTTTTTATAATTTTTTAGAGATTTTGTACTATAATACTAAATTCTTAGATTTACTATAATCTTTTTATACTTAGTATAAATAATATTAATTATACTAGTTTTTTTTAGACTACTTTTTTAAAACTATTCTATATATTAAATCTTATTTTTATACTCTAGCTAAAATCTTGATCTATTTTATTAGTCTTTATAGTAAACTACTACTCTATAAAATCTAGTGTAGAATAGCTTAAGATAAATATTATAGTATAATATTATATTTTTAAGAATAATTAAAGAATACCTAAAATAGAGAGAGTTAGTTAGATACTATTATATAGATAGTTAGAAATTAGTATATTAATTTAGAGAATAGAGATTTAAATAGCTTAGTAGTTTAATTAGAGAGTAATAAGCTAGAGAGTAATTAATTACTAGAAATATTAGTAGAATAAATACTATTATTATTAGAAAACTTATATTTAGATTTATATTTAGATTTATTAAAATTTAATATAATAATAAGAGAGAATATTAATAAAAAGAGAGAGTATTAATAAAAAGAAAGAGTATTAATAAAGAGAGAGAGTATTTAATATATATTATTTTATATATCTTAATTAATAAATATATAGTACTTATAATTTTATAATAAGAGATTTCTAAAATTAAGAATTTACTTAGATATATAGAAGAAGAAATTCTTATACTAAGAAAATAGATAGTAGATCTATATAAGTAGAGCTAAAAGATCTTAATCTAAAGAGTTAGATATAATAAGATTTAGAATTTAGTAGATCTCTACTAAACTATAAGTACTAGCTAGTAAAATTAGAAGATTAAGAAAATATAAATAATTAAATCTCTTAGAATAAATAATAATCTACTAGCTATATTATAGAACTAGAGAAGTAGAATATAGAATATTTAGACTCTCTTTTAGCTAGAAATTATAGAATACTTAAACTCTCTTTTAGTTAAAGATTTAAAATACTTAGGCTCTCTTTAAGCTAAATATTATAGAATATATAGACTCTCTCTTAGCTAAAAATAATAGAATACTTAGACTCTCTTTTAGCTAAAGATTTTATAACTAGATACTAAATATTACTACTATCCAGTATAAAATTTATATAGATTAGTAAGAGATATATATACTATTAAAAAATATATAGAACTAGGTTATTACTAGTAAGATACTAGTAGTATTAGTTATATAGATAAATAAATATAATAGTCTTCTAATTAGTTAGTAAAATAGAATTTAATTTTTTTAGATTAAGTTTAAAAAAAAGAAAAAGAGAGAGAAAGAAAAAGAGAGAGAAAGAAAAAGAGAGAGAAAGAAAAAGAGAGAGAAAGAAAAAGAGAGAAAAAAAGAGTATTAAGTAAATATAGAACTAGATTTAGAACTTAAAATATTCTAAAATAGATATCTATAATACTTAGTAAGAATATTTATAAATACTCTCTACTAAATTAAATAGTATTTTAATTAAGTTTTAAAATAATTATATTTATATCTCTATCTTAGAATTATAAAGTAACTTAAAGCTCTACTATAGAATTAAATTTTATTATAAAATTATCTTATTTATATTTTCTTAAATTATAATCTATAAATTATAAATTTATAACTAATATTATTTTATAGTATATTATACTACTAAAGATTATATATATAATATAGAGATTATATTATAAAATATATATTTCTATTTATTAGATTAATTTTTAGCTATCTAAGATACTAATATTATATAATTTTATTTTCTTAGAACTTAGAGTCTAAGATCTTTAATTATATATCTTAAAATATATCTCTCTTATCTAGCTATAATATATTATAATATAATATAATATAATATAATATAATATAGTATAATATAATTTAATACTAGTTAGTAGTAATATTTACTAGTTAAATATATCTTATTAAAAGACTATTTATTTAGTTTTTACTAATATTAGTACTAAAAAAAATTATATTTTACTTTTTTTTTTTAAATACTACTAATAATTAATTACTACTTATTAATAGCTATAGAATGAATATTTTCTAGAAAAGATTAATAGTCTAGTTTCTAAGATTAATACTAATTAATAGTCTAGTTCTTGAGACTATACTACTAATTTATTCTAAGAGCTTTATTTATTAAATTTAAACTTCTCTTTTTTAAAAATCTCTCTCTTTTTTAACTAATTATAATATAGATATTCTTTAAGAATTTCTTTTATTATATTTAAATTTTCTTTTATCTATCTTTTTTTAAGAACTATCTTTTTTAAAAATTATCTACTATCTAAATCTCTTTTAGATTTAGTAAATTTTTAATAGCTATTATTTTTAAACTTAATTTAATTAACTAATTTATTCTTTATTTTTAAGAGTTATAATATAACTAAAATTCTACTAATAGATATAATAAATATTAATCTTAACTTAGAAAGTATAGCTAAAACTACTCTAGAATTTATAATATTATTTATATAGCTATTAAGTTCTACTAGATTTATTATACTATCTATATTACTTTTCTAGATATTCTAGTTTACTATACTACTCTACTATTTTTACTATCTATCTGCTTACTAATTCTACTAGATTTATTATCTTATCTCTAGTATCTATACTATCTATATTACTTATTTTATTATCTTATTTAGTAAGTATATTACTAACTATATTATTAATTTTCTATAAAAAGATTATTTATTTTAATATTATCTAATATAATCTATAAAATAATATAAAGTCTTATGTCTAAAAAGTAATCTAGATTATATCTTAGAAATAGAGTATAGTAAATACTCTTGCTATATTTAGTTAGAATTTCAGTAAAAGCTCTATTATAACTATAAAAAAGATTTTTAAAGATAGAAACTATTTATTTAATAAATTCTATAAAACTCTAAATAATAAAATTATACAGAGAAGAGTATATCTAATATATAATATTTTAATTTATCTAAAGCTATATTCTAAAGATCTAATATATATCTATAATACTCTAAAATTTACTAAAATAAAAGCTAAGATTTTATTTATATTAGACTATATATTAATACTAGTAATATTATTTATAATAGAGAGTAAGAAACTAATTTTTTATCTAAAAATAATAGTAATAATAAAGTTAATATTTTTAGTACTTAGAGACTAGTACTATTTTTAGAGAAATAGATTATATCTTCTATTAAAGATATCTATATAGATATTAATTTAGATTTAGATTTAGTTATAGTTAAATTTTCTATTAAAAAAGACTGTAAGAGAAATAATTTTTATAAAAGAGTTATTAAATAAGATTCTATTAGCTCTTCTAATATTCTAACTATCTCTATTTTACTATCTATAGTTCTAAATTTAATTTTACTAACTAATTAATCTAAGAGACTATTATATATTTAGATTAAGTTATCTATAAATTATAATTATATTCTAGAGTAAATTTTATTGAATTACATAATATAGACTATAATTAAAAGAGATAGTTTATAGTTTAGTTTAATTATACTATGAAATATTAGAGAATATATAAATAAAATACTATTTAGTCTAAGACTATATATAAAATATACTATTAGATTATCTGTTCTCTTCTAAAGATATAGACTAAGAGAGTAATTTATTAAGATCTTATTTTCTAACTAAAAGAGACTTATTATAATTTAGATTATTTTAATAAACTAGTTAATATTAACTATTAGATCTAATTAATTTACTATTTCTACTATCTGACTAATATCTACTAATTATAGTTTTTACTATTTTATCTCTAATTTATAATCTCTAAAAATTATAGACTTTAATACTTATAACTAATTAACTACTAAAAATCTTTTTTAATACTTTTTACTATCTTCTAGTAATAAAATTATCTAATAGATGGCTAATTATAGATCTATTATTATTCTAGAAATATTTATATAGCTATTAGAAGACTTTAGTAAGAATTTTAGTAGTCTAATAAAATATATAGAAATAGAAATTAACTTTTATAACTATTATTACTAGTACTATCTAAATTATTTCTAATTTAAATAGAATTAAATAATATAGTTTTTATTAATATAATAATTAATTTACTAAAATTTTATATATTATAGTTTATATATCTTTTTCTAACTAGACTATAACTATTATTTAATTAATTTTCTATATTATTTTAAATTAACTCTACTAGATAAATAGACTATACTTTAATTTATTAATACTAATATTTAAGACTAAATCTAGTCTAAATAAAGAGATTTAATTCTCTAAGATTTAGTTTTACTAATAAATAAGAATAAATAAAATTATACTTTAATATTATTTAAAATATATAAGTATATAGAATTGGAGTAGAGATCTTTTTAATTAAGAATAAATAAAAATTTATATAATAGTTTAATATAAATAGTTACTCTATAGATATAAATAATAATAAATATTACTAGATATTAGATAGACTTATATAAAAGAATATACTAAAAAAGAGATATATATCTATCTCTTTCTATTATTCTATATAAATTAATAGATCTAACTACTAGATACTATACCATAGTTTTACTATAATATATTAAGATTAGAGCTAATAGATCTTATCTTAATACTACCAATCTAGAATCTAGTAGAACTTAGCTACTATCTATTAGAATCTAGTCTCTACTATAAAAACTCTCTTTAGATTTATCTTTAGTAAGTATAGTAAGTTACTATATATATTTTTTACTATAATATTACTGATATTCTTAAATCTAATTTCTTAATATCTAGTCAATAGCTAATATTAGAATATATCTATTATTAACTATTATCTTAATATTTTTTTCAGTAAAAATATTAAAAAAACTTAGAAAATAATAGCTATTTAATAAGAGATAGTAAAATTATATTTTATAAAGATCTTTAACTAGATAATCTAGCTTAAAAAAGCTACTTTTAGAGAAATATCTTCTATTAATAATATACAGATATTTCTATTTCTCTTTATATCTTAGATATAGATAAGAATAAAAAGATAAATACTATAGTAAGTACTAAGATAGATATTAAAATAGATACTAAGACTAAAACTAAAATTTATAAGAAAGATAAAGAAGATAAGAATACTAAATAGAAGATTAATAATATAATTCTATTTTAGTAAGTAGTAGTAGTAGTAGTAATAGTAATAGTAGTATTAATTAATAGACTCCTAAATTAATATTATTTTTAGTTAATTAGTTTACTATTTTAAATCTAATAATTATTTAATCTATAGTATTTTATATATTAAATATAATAAAAATTATAACTATTATAATAATTTTATATATAGAATAATACTAGGATCTAGATAATTTTCTAAATAATTATCTACTATCCTAAATAGATAATTTAAGCAAAATTATATAATATTTAAGAGTATAAGAGTACTGTTAGAACACCTATAGATAATCTATAAGCTACTCTCTATAGGTAAGGGTATTAAAATACTACTCTCTACCCTCAAAAGATGTTAGAGGGTAGTATTTTAATACCTGTACCTGTAGCTATGCTGTAGTCTAAAAATAAGAGATATAAAAAGTAGATTAAAACAATTACTATAATATAAAAAATAAAATAAAATACTCTATAGTATATATAGAGATATAGTTTAAAAATATATATTTTACTTTAAAAAGTTAGTTATTATATATTTTATTATAATTTCTATATTTATAGAGCTTTAAATATAAAGTTAAGAGATCTTTTATAACTAAACTAATTAGACTAATTAGTTTATAAAACTAGAATCTTTAAAAAAAACTACTTAATTTATATTATAATTAGAGCTCTTTAATTAATTTAAGACTCTTTTATTTATTTTTTCTATTTTATACTATCTATAAAATCGATTTTCTATATCTATAAACTATTAAGTACTATAGTCTAGTCTATCTATATATATATAGTATAGCTATTAGTATAGTTATTTAAAATATAGTTAGACAAAGGTTCTATAGAGTTTTTATATAGTTATATATAGATAATTAGTTTTAATTATATAGACTAAATATGTTTTTTTTAAAAAATAAATATATTAAAAAGATTAATTAATTAGAATAGAGATATCTTACTATCTAGTTTCTATTATTATTAATAGATATAGTAGATAAAATAGATATTATAATTTAAGGCTAGAAAATACAATAAAAGATAGATATTTTTAATTATATAATTTCTCTTTTTATAAACAAAGTAGTTTATCTACTACTATATAGATTCTATTACTATATTAGAAATTAGTCTTAATAAATATATAAATAAAAACTAACTAACTATATATTAGTAGATAATTATCTATTTAAAGTTTTTAAGTACTATAAAAATATCTTTTATAGATATATAAAAGTCTTATTTAAATAGCTAGTAGAATACTTCTATATAAAAAGTAGTAGTCATATTCAAATAGAAATACTATTTTAATTATTAATATTTAAGAAATAAGAGATTCTTAATTACTATTTAAATAGTAATAAAAGATTTTTAATAATAGACTTATTTAGTTAGTATATAGTTTAAAGAAATATTTAAAGTAGTCTTTTATAACAGAGGTCAAGCTAACTAACTAGTTAATACTAATAAGTTAGGCAGATAGTAGAATAGTAGGAGACTATTTATAGAAGGAATATAGTAAGAATAAATAAGAAAAGTATTTAATTAATTAATAAGAATAATAGTAGCTATTATAAAAGAGTATAACTAAATTCTAATCTCTAGAATCTAGAGAGAATATAGAGTATTTAGGAAAATATAGTTAGAAGAGTATAGGGTATATATATAGGTTATGCCTAACTTACTACTACTTTATATTAATAGAATAATTTCTTAATAATATACTTATATAGATTAAGTTAACAATTAATGCCTAATAATTAATATATATAGATTAAGTTAATAAAGCTCAATATCAATAATAAAGAATAATAGATATATATAAGACTTAAACCCTGTAATGCTAGGTCTTGTGACTGAGAAATCCTAGATCCTGTGATATCTTTAATCTATTCTTTAGTAATATATACTATTAATTTTAAAAAATTAGTATATTATATATACTTTTAAAGTATTACCATATATTTTATTAAATTTATATTAATTCGATCTAGTTCTTTATTAGTTAGAACTATATAAAAATCTAATATTACTAATAATAGTAATAGATTTTACTAAATATATATATATTAATCTCTAATAGATAATTAAATATAATTTTATAGATTATCTCTTAGTAATTATAAATATCTATATAAACTAGAATAAGATATCTATATATATAAGTCTAATTATATTAAATAATAGTATATTATAATAATTAGTTTTATATATATAATCTATTAATATTATTTATAGATAGTACTTCTATATTTCTAAACTAGTTTTATATATTATAAAAAGAACTATAATATATTATTCTTTATCTAAAGAATAATAAAATCACTATTTTTTATTAGATAGAAGCTCTATTTGTAAAGCTTAGATAAAGATATAGCTATTTAAAAATTTTAAGTTTATTTTAAATTATAGGTTATTAATCTCTTTTATAATAATATAAGATTTAGAATTTATTTTATAAATTAAGATTAAAATTTTAGTTTAGTTTAGTTTAGTTTAGTTATTATTTATATATCTATTAGGGCTTATCTCTAACATAATAGCAGAGCCTATAGAGTAGTAGATAGACTATCTTATTTATAAAAAGAAAAAAGTATATAATTATAATACTTTATCTCTTCTAAATTCTCACTTCTAATACTTATTATTAATAACTATAATCTTTAATATACTATAAACTTTCTTTTATCTACTATACTTACTAATAAATAGTAGAAACTAGATAATAAAGTGTCTCTACTCTAATTAATTAACTTTTTTTAGTATACTTATTTTTTTAAAAAATATTTAGTCTATATAACTAAAGCTAATTACTTAAATATAACTATATAAAGATTCTATAGAATCTCTACTTAATTATATTCTAAATAACTATACTAGTAGTAATACTATATATATTTATAAAAAGAGTAGACTATAGTATTTAATAGTCTATAAGTATAAAAAATAGATCTTATAAATAGTATAAGACTAAAAAAGTAGATAAAAGATCTCTAAATTAATTGAAGAGCTTAGTTTATAGTATAAATTATATAGCTTTTTAGAAAGACTCTAGTTTTATAAGCTAGTTAGTCTAATTAGCTTAGTTATAGAAAGTCTCTAAGATCTATATTTAAAGCTCTATAAATATAGAGTATTATAGTAATATATATTAAACTATTTATATCTAGTTTTTTAAATATAAATAAAGAACTAGATTATAATTAGAATTTTTTTTTAATACTTTTTTTTACTATTATCTAATTATTATTAAGTACTAGTAAAAAGTAATTTTATTTATTTATATTTAAATAAAAATTATATTATTTAAATACTATAGATTCTTATATAAAGTAAAGATTTTTTTTATAAGTTCTAAAAATAGTTTAAATACTATATAATTATAATTATTATTCTACTATACTATAGCTTATTTAGTAAATATAATTTTATAAAAGTATATATATATAGATATAAAATATATAATTATAAATTAGTTTTAGTTTTTAGTAGCTATAGCTTTTATTTTTATATTAGTATATTTATTATTATAGATCTCTAAATATTTAGAAATATAATAAAAATAGACTAAAATACTATAGTAGTAGAGTCTTATAATAAATACTATAATATTATATATATAGATCTAACTAGAACACTAGCTAAAATATTTATATATCTAAATAGATATCTAATTATTAGTAAAAATAGTAAACTAATAAAGATTCTATAAGTCTTTAGAGCTTATAGAATACTAGAGACTACTATTAAGTATTATTTATAGTATTAATTAGATCTTTTAAAGCTCTATATTATATATTATATATATATAGAGATCTCTAAAATATATAATAAATATATTAAATAAAATAATTATTATAGTATTTATACTAGTCTTTAAACAATTACTATTAGTAAATATAATTATAATATTTAGACTCTAGAAATCTTAACAAATTTTATTATATTTAGTAATAATAGTAGCTTTATTAAAAATAATATAAGTTACTAAAGACTACTACTATAAAAATACTATAAAAAATTAGATCTATTGATATATAGAGATATAGCTTATAATATATATAATATTTAAAGTATTATAATAGAGACTTAATAAATATAGAGACTAGTCTAGAGTAGTAAAATAATAAAAGTAATAGTAATTTAGATTTATTATAGGATCTAGGGTTTCTCAGTCATAAGACCCAGTATTACAGAGTTTAAGTCTTATATATATCTATTATTCTTTATTATTAATACTGAGCTTTTTTAGCTTAACCTATATATATTAATTGTTAGGCGTTAATTGTTAACTTAATCTATATAAGTATATCGTTAATAAATTGTTCTATTAATATAAAGTAGTAGTAAGTCAGATATAACCTATATATATACTCTATATACCTCTAACTATATTCT
>JAOWBF010234884.1:0-13432 GCA_028566175.1 Vinca major
GAACACGTCTTGATTTGTACGACGTCTGCCATGTTTTGAATGACACCTGTCCCGGTTTTTGCCTCAAAACACATGTCTTAAAACGTTCTACACGTACTAAAAAATTAGAAAAATGGTTGACTAACCGTTGACTGCCAGAAAAAGTGATGAAAGGACCTATGTTGCAAGTCTTAAATTGTTATGTGACCATTATTGCGAATTTGCCTAAAATTAAAGAAAAGAAGGTGTAGTTTTTGTTTTTTTTTTTAATAAAAAGATTTTATTATTGAAGTAGAAAAGAAACATAGAAAGTGCGAAGTCTGCACTCAAAATAAAAGGTAGAAACAAATCCACTACTACACAAGGGTGTAGTTGTAAACCTTGCAATTTGAAAATCTCTTTCTCAATTGTAGACCGCTGAGAATTAAGAAATTCCAAATTATCTTCAACCTTCTTGACATCTAGTCCACACCGACGAAGATCTTCCTGAAGGACCTGTGGGTCTCAGAGACATATTATTTCAGAATCTATAGCTTATATTGCAGACTAGCAAAAATACAGGTATTAATATCTAAATAGCTCAACTTCATTGTGGTTTCCACAAAAGTAGAGGAATTTATACCATATCATCATCTATTAAGGATTCGACCCAATTTCCTAAATCTGAAGAGTCAGGCATGTCTGGAAGTGGAAGGGGCAACCTCTCATCTGAAGCTTGATTATGCGTATCAACATATTCCAATTTTAAAGGCTCTATATCAGAGGATCCCAGGAAAGAAAGAGCCTCCTTTTCTGGACTTTGACTTTGAGGGTTTTTATGCTCATCATTTAGAGCTTGCTTAACATGCACCTAAGGAGAAAATTACGATCAGTAATAATATAACAGTACAGTTGATCCGAAATTTAAAGCAAAAAAACTCAAAAACCTCTATGCTCAGATGAAGCTCTGGATGATGGGAGTGAGTAGCTTCAAAGTAGAAAATTCCTTCGGTTATAGGAAGAGGAATAGTTCGAACAGTGCAGCGCCCATAACTGAAGCTATACCGCAGTGAATCATCAATTGCAAGCGAATCCGATCTTAATGTAAGGGTATGAGATTGGCCAGTTTTATCATCATTGTGTACATTTTTATCCACGTCTCCTTCTGTGTTTTTAACTTCAAAGATCAAATTCTCCAGTTGAGTACCAGCAGCACGAAATATTGGCAGCTGGCATTGAGAAAGTAAATCAAGGGTTGCCAATCCAGAAATTTAAGAACAAAAAAAAAAGAAACTAAGAAGATAAGAATTATACGTCAAATGCAGCTCGAAGCACCCTGCTTTCTGTTTGAAACGCCTCCTTGAAAATCACACGGCCATTTGACAACAGAGAAAAGGAAACTGTAGAAACAAAAGCAGAAAAAGAATTTCTTTCAATCACTAAAGCAAACATGTAGTAAAAATCATTAAGCAAATTGAAATAAACTTGTCGTGAATAGTTGGACTTTTACTGAAAATGGAGAAGCATACCACTTTTACCATATCCCTCCTTAACTTTTAGTAAGCCACTTAGGTTAAGGCACCCACTGCGATCTACCTGTGAGAACAATAGTAACGTTTACTGGAAATGAACAAAGATTATATAAAACATTGAAGATAGAGGAACGATTTGTAAGCTTAGGTCATTGGTTTATGTGCACATTAACAAGCTTCTTTCCTTCAATGTTGAGAGCATTTATGTGCACCAAATGTTAGTTATTGAAATGATAAATAGAATTTAGCTCAGGAAAAAAAATACAAAAGTGATATCTCCATAACATTGTCTTAAAATACAAGCAGGTAATTTTCCAATACAATTAGTTCTAATCCAAATTTACCGGACTCATCAGTAGTAAAAAAAAAAAAGAACGGTAGCCTCATAAATATTTTGCTGAAGAGATCTCAGCATTTAGAGAAAAGCTCCCAAATTTTGCACACATTACTAGAAAAAGGAATACTAAACGACCAGCAATTGAGAAATTCATGTACCAACCTCGAAGACTGAATCTCTTCTCAGAACATGAAATCCATCTACTTCTAAAGTGATTGGCTCGTGTTCTTTGACGTGATTATTGTATGAATCAAAGATCTGTAAAATAAGCATAGTAATTTATCTCAGTTGGCTAAACAAGATCACCAAAATAAAATTCCCATGGATATAAATAAGAAAAAATAAAACAAGAGTAAAGCATAGATGATTTTGGTGCATACATTGTGCAACACATTTTTAACAAAACAAAAGAGGTTCTTTCAGTGCAATCAACATTAGTAATCAATAAAAAAATAAAATGAAACACGAATAGTCAATAAAAAATAAAATAAAACATAAGTAGTCAATAAAGAATTCAGAATCATTGCAAGTATTATTTTATTTTCCGCATCTATTTTCTATCAGTCTTATTTAACTGTGAACTTTTTCAGAGTTCATTTGTATTTGAATACAATTTATAAGAATGAATTTTAACATCGCTTTCTCATTATTTTCAGAATGACTCAAGAAGCAAGCAAGTGGAGTTGAGTCAAGCTCAACATATGTTTAATGCAAGTCCAGCTTTTACAATTTGACAGATAAAGTCGAGCTTTCAAAGACAAATATGTATATGTAGCAAGATGTCAGAGAAACAAGCAAAAAAGATATAGACCATTGCAAAGGAGAACAATATGCTCTCACCTCTAACACAAGGTCTGTAAGGATCTGTCCTGGAAGCAATTGCTTTCCAATCCTTTGTGGCTGAACGAAGACAAATACCGGAGCTCCAGGGAGAACTAAAGAAAAAATAATTAACAGCGAAACCTTGCAGGCAACTGAAAAGTTGCTTCCGTAACAAGCACGGGGTGTTTGTCATCAAGTGCAGTCAAAATTACAACGAAAAAGGAATCAAAGAAAATTGGCCTACAAAAGAAAATTAGAAAAGGCATAAAACCTTCACAAGGGATTTCTATAGAGAAAGATTTATCTTGTTGAAATATCAAAAGCTTTGCTTCATAACTCGGTCGAATCTTATCTAGCGCACAGCTTTCGACCTGCACGACCTGTAAGTTATTACAATTTTCAGCAATCCAAATTATGCACTGAAAGAAGATATATTCAAATAATCACCGAGTAACCAATACCATTGTCATACTGCAATTATCGGAGGACATTGACTGCTTCATATTGGTTAACTGAGCAGTAAATTCTTTGCCACCACTTATCTTGATCATTGCCTCAGTATCACAAGGAAAAGGGATACGATTGGAACATTGATCATAGCAGGCAATTGATATGGGTGGGAAAGACGAACCAACTCTGACAAACCATGACATTAGTTCACCATTGGCATAAGAGTTCAAAGGAAACAAAAAGACTATTACAGTATAAATAAAACAACTTGTAGTGCAACGAGAGAACATGTGAAGAACAACAAAAGTTTAGCCTGAACTAAAGAAAAGGGAAAGAGACAAAATGAAACATTCCAGATGCTCTCAAAATGACTCATATTATGTGCACGCGCAAGTGCACACGTACTTGTGAAAAGAAACCAATTCTTGAATACCTAATACCTTACATTCATGTCGGGAAAAGGAGGAACAAAAACCATTCCAGGTGCTCTCACAATGACTCGTATTATACGCACGCGTACGCACTTGCACTCGCGCGCACGCACTTGTGAAAAAGAACTGATTCTTGAATACCTTGCATTCATGTCAGGTCAAGGAACACAAAAATAAATAGATTTGACAAGCACACAGATTTCTATACAAAACCACCTTCAAACAGATTTTAAGCTGAGGAAAAATTTCTATTTGGCCTAGTTCTAAGATAAAGTTTTAACATTCTTTTAGCAGATTTAAGTATCTACTGATATAAGAATTTTTATAGGCAAAAGCCATGAGAAACTAAAGCACATTTCAGAAGGAGGAACAAAAAGCATTCCGGTGCTCTCACAATGACTCATATTATACGCACGTGCACGCACTTGCACTCATTCCTTAAAACGTTAATGCTCAAAATAATACCTTGCTGTAAATTTTGGGTGCTTCTTATCACCTAACAGTCCCCATCTTCTAACTTCTGGTAATGCTTTGACATGTGTTGTTTTCTCAACATTCCTACAACTTGACTTCTCCTGAAACATCAGAAAAATAGGAGATAAGAAATGACGCTTCTTGATAATGAGCTAACTCAGTTTCCTCAATAGGATTAAATAACAAATATCATTTTTTAGAGAAAAAAAATGGAAAAGAAAGATCAACTATCAATCATGCTCTAAATACAGTCTCTTGTGATTAAATTTTTGCTAAAATATTTCACATGGTTGTTCTAGTTCACCATTTAAAAGCCCGGAAAAAATGAAAGATTTGAAACAATAGCAGAGGGACACCATTGAGAAATTCAATTTATTAGGCATAAAATGAAATACCTATAAGTGAACTTATGAGTGCTTTTGGTATTGGCTTCAAATCTTAGGAAGCTAGGGATTAAAGCAGAATCATATACTGGGATAAAAAGAAGCCGAATATAGATGAACATTGAAATCCTTCAATTTAATTGTTTGAGAATTAGAAATTGTAAAGTGCCTCAGGAAAACTAACCCCTTCGATCCTCAAATCCTGACAATCCACGCTACTCAATAGGTCAATAGAAGATACAGCTTTATGTCTATACTTATCAACTTGGCATTCCCACTCGGCATCTTTTACTTCTACAAACTGCAGACATTCAACATGGTTAAATAGAAATTCATGATTCTGCAAATGAAAATACTTCCGCCGGGAAGAATGAGCTCTACAAATGATATACTATGAGTGATTACACTGACCTTTCCTGAATCAATCACACTAACTGGTAAAGAGAGAGACCTGCGAATTTCTATGCTCTTGTTTCCATCATTTTCAACAAGGCTACAACCACTCTCATCTGGAACATCTATTGGCCTATCGATAAAATGTTTAATTACAAAGATATCCTGTAGAACTTTTTAAGGGAGAAACCCAATACATGGTTGTAAAAAATGATGGAAAAAGTTATCTACCTGCAGATAAGCCGAGCCTCACCTATTTCAGATGCGGGAATGGGAAAAAACAAAACAAAAACATTATTAGCATTATTTTCTCTTCTGTAATGCAAATAAAATACCTAGAATTTTGAGGATATCATCAGATCAAGAAGAACCTTGTTGGTCAAGTATAGAACAGAATGCGATATAATAAACCAAGAAAGGAATTTGCAGGATCTCACCACCATCCCCTTCCAAGTTTTCAAGGATAATATACTCCAATGTGGCATAAATATTCGCCTTATGGAAACCTGGACATGCTCCTTTCAGAACTTTGACCTTTTGTCCTGATCTCCATGAGTGACCTTTCCTCTGAAAAAGTTCATGAACCCTAATAACTGAAGTCAACCAGGGTTAGCATTAGCTATTACAAGAGAAAAATCCTCAACAAAGCAAAATTACAAGGATCTAGTGGCCCTAGTGTTCTATTATTGATTGGAGATTTAGGTAAAACCGATATATCAACTGGATAAACATTCTCGGATTACCTTCAGAGGATATACCAAGCTCCTTCTTGTATGAGGTTCCAACTATAACAATTGGTTTATCCTCCCCGCTTTCAGCTTCCAGATCATAATCATCATGCATCTGAGAAATCCAATCTAAAAATTGCTTCTCCAATTGGATAAGGCTCAATTCTTTTCTATCTTTGATGATGCTAACTTGCACATCTACATGGAAATGTTAATCTGATCATCAGTTGCCTTCTGAAAATTGATAAGATCTTTTACATAAACCCAATAAGAAATAACCTTACCTTTCTCTTTATCAAGAGTCTTGCTTCCAAGACTCCTCAGAGCAATGGTATAAGGATCGTGATGTGCTAAATCTGTCTGGATATTTCACCAATTCCATTACAGAAAAGAAGAAAAATGAACCAACAAAATGTCATACCATGTTGTATTATAATCCTAAAAAGGAACCATTCTTGGCATTCTGTCACTGGGATATATAACTACAGTATCTCTCTTCCAGAAATATCACTTATTTTTAGCATTTTCCAAATATACAGGCAGAAACAAGAAGTCGAGCTAATATTGCACTAAAAAACATTTTCAGCAGGCTCTCCACAACAGTATGTCTGAATCTTTTATCTTTACTTTAGAGACACCAAACAGAGAAAAATGAATTCTCTATGAAGAAGGAAATCCACAACATATCCAGAGTTAAAATCAAATAAACTTCTAACACAGAATCTTTAATTGGAGAAAGCAGAAAAAATGTACAAGAAAAAGAGATTTTATACCTTCGAGGGAGTAGGATTGAAACCAGCATCAGTGTCTGAAATGGAAACAAATATAGTCAGCAGTCACGGGACAAATATTCAAAATAAAAATAAAAATTGAAGAAAGCATAAAATGTAGAACAAAGATTTTAACTCAGAATCACAGTTAAATTCTGCTATTTATGCAAATTCAATGGGCCTTAGTTTCAATAAGAATATACCTATGAAGCATTTGACTCGAAAACAGCACCTCTTCAAGATCTGCCCTCGATTGCCCTTTCTCTGCTTAGGCTCCATAAAGGGAAGCCATGCCTTCAACAACAACAGGGGGAAAAAGGACTTTCTTTTATACAAAAGTCTTACACGTTCAAGCAACATAAGTACTTCCACTGTCCAAAATTGAACATTCAATTTCTATTTCAGTTTGTTAAAAAATGCACGTCCACTTTCCTGAAACAAAAATATCTTCTCCTGAACTCCCATAACTAATCTCCTTCCTTTAGAAGTTATAAGCTCCTGGCACATATCCACTAACCTCTTTAAATAACAAGGATAACTTAGTAACTTTTTTTATGGTCAAACTACACACCTAATGAGACAAACTTATTTTGGACGAAGGGAATAGAATACAAAATCATGTGTCTCTCTTCTGTTACATGATGGTATTTCATTTTACAAAAATATTAAGAAATCAAGAAAAAAGTATTCCAAAAAATACTCCCATAGAAAAATAATCTGAAACCTTTGGAACCCTATGCTGCAAGAACTGCAAGCAGACCAGAGTTTAAAAAGAATATTCTCTTACAGCTAAACTGTTTTCCATAGTAATATAATTACAGGATTCTGAATTCAAAAGCCTAGAAGTGAAATCAGAGAATAGAAATGTATAAAATCGCATTCCAACCGTTAGTTAGCCAGCTATCTCCAAAACCATATGCAAAGTTAAATGGGAACCAGGGAAGCAACATTGAACAGCTTGGAAGATTTATAAAAAGTAGGAAGCTTATTAACCAATCCTATTTAACTAAATGAAAACTATCACTCATAAGGCAACACAACTCAACAAAAGCACACGAGTTCCTCAAAATTGAATCAAATAAACTAACCCAACGAGCATCTGGCAGCAGACGACCCAGTCGACGAATAGAAACGCGACTGAAACTCCAAAAGTCTTCCGAAATTCCACACCCATCTTCTTCTACGGTCTCCAATATCCTATCAATTACCTCCTTCCCCTATATTCAACGGTGAAGAATAATATATTTTTTGTATTGAAACATCAAATATAATCTAAAATAAATAGTCAGAGTGGGAAAGGAGGAGACTACCTGAATGATAGGAAAATAAACACACTTAAGGCGAGCATTTGCTTCCGAAGATGCTTCAAGACCTGACCATTTAAGGGATCAGATTATGTAAGTACTCAACTACATCTTAACAATGCGATGCAAATTTTAGGAACCAATTATCATAGGCAATGAGAAATTTTGTCCCTTAAATAAGATTATGGTTTTACCTTGTCGAGAAAAATGAAGCTGCACAGTGAAATCTGGCCCATTGCAGGAAAGTAAGTTTGTTACAGCCACCTCTCCACTCCCTATCTCTGCTAAATTGGTGCCATTTACCTGAAAGTTCTAAAACTGAATCGTAAAAGAAATTTAAACACAGTAAGCAAAAACATTAACATCTCTTCTAAATAGCAATAATCTAAGACACAGATATACAAGTGTGGCATATAGATATAATAAACTTGACCAGTGTAGCATTTTCTAAGAAAGGGAAATAATCAGATTGTGAGATGTTTGAAATTCAAACATCAGGATGTAGGCTACTCTATCCACATATATGAGCTTCCAAAAGAAAATTAAATAACTATATCAAATTTTGATTAGCATAAAAAATTAATCTTTTAGCAATATATCAAACCTGAAACTCGATTGGCATGAAGGTTCTGCCAGTCTTCGACACTTCATCACTCTGCCCAAAAAAAAACACAAGGAAAACTTCTAACGGAGTGCCCATGTTGAGTTGCATGATAAAAACTTTTTACATGTACACCATGATTATGACAGTATGTACAGAGATATAACATTTCTATATTGGTGGCCTACGTGATTTACCGAACACAAAAAGATACTACCATTTATGTAACGACTAACGACTATCATGCATTATAGTGAAGTCAATGGTCAATTTTCTCACAAAGCATTCATAGGTATTAGAATTTACTTGTTCTAGCATAAGTAACGCCATATGTTTTCACTATAAGACCAAATTATCTAAGCATTTTACTATTCTAGAAAACTTGTGCGGCACCTTTGGCGATTTTTCCCAGTATCATGTGCTGAAAACAAACAAAGGAAACATATCCACTTAGTTAAATTATATGACTCTTTCAAATAATATACCATGTATCTAATTCTTTCTTTCCTATACAGCTAGTAGACATGCAAGAACATTAGTTCTTTGCAGTTCTGCAGCACTACCTGAATATACGGAAAATAGATGTCCTTTATTGCAAATTGAAGTCGACGTATGTCCATCCATCTCTGGATAGGCTCAAAGATTTCAACCTGTCAAAATAGAATGTAAATAAATCTAGGTATATGCACGTGCAATATACGCAAATGATACACTTCATAAATTACTTACTTGATTCTCATCTGTGTGAAAGAATTAAACACAGTCTAGATAAATACTCCCTCCCTTTCATATTAGATGTCCTAGTTGTGTTTTGCACGAATATTAAGGTTTTGAAGAATTTCATAGAAATTTTCTTTGGATACCTAAAATACCCGTATTTAAAGATTGTTGGTTAATTCAAATTTAAGATAGTTGATTGGTGTCTTAAATAGTTAATTGTTTATTATTAGTCTTTGAAAAAAAAATGATAATAAATGTATGCTTTATATGGAAATATGACAAGTATTTTGAAACAAACCAAAAGGGAAATTAGGACAACTAAATTGAAATGGAGAGAGTATTATCCAGAGAGTGTCAGTGAATTAGACAAGAAGTGACAACTGAACCATAAAGAGATTAATTAATACAATAACAATCTTCTTTATTTTTCTTCCTCTTCTTTTTTTGCTCCAGAAGGGGCAAGGGAAATGATGAAACATTGATTAGTTGAACCCAAAGCTACCCTGACAACCAAAGGCATAACATTGGCAAAGATAAAAGAATGGTTACCTTCGTGAAGCTCCCATGGGGTGCTTTCTCTATTTCACTTTCTGAAGGGTCTCGAAAACCACCTTTTGTCTACAGGAGGTGATGTAACAGAATTTCAGACCAAAAGAAGAATATTTTTAAAAAAAAAAAAGAGTAATATAAAGAAAATTCGCGAAAGGAAAAACCAGGGGAACAAAAAACTTGATAAAAGAAACTAACTGGAAAGAGAAATAAACTACCTTCCATGTCTGTTTCGAAGGTGTTTTCAGCAAAGCCTCTCTATCAAAGTCCAGCATAAGTACTTTCTTTGACTGTTTTGTCTTGGAGGAAACTAAAGCACGCCTAGGTTACAAAGATAAGTGGGATGTGAACTACAGCAGAACTTAAAATTTCTCCTTAAAAAAGAATGGAAGAAATACAAAATTTGAGCATGTTGTACCTCCCTATATGCATAGAAGCTTTAAATGCTCCAGAACCAAACATCCCAAAAAAAGGCTGCATGAGCAAAAATACATTATGAATAGTAATAGAAACAAAAGCTATTCCCACAAGGAACAAGTTAGGACAGTATGTCAAACATTAAATTCTTACAGCCACAGATTTCACTCTCTTATTAGACTATCAAACCACTAAGCGACCCCTAACACATTTATGCCTCATTCTTTTATATGGACCTATCATCTGGATGTACCATGATAAAACTGATTGCATCCCTGGACAGCATTGTGACCCATCCTCGCAAGTATAGATGGACGTTTATTACGTTGAAATAAAAAGGAAAAAAATTCAGGAAGAATGTTAAATCTACTTCATAGAGTTTAGATTTAATTAAGCCTGATTGAGAGTGATAGGCTTTCAGGTAAATGTATTTTAAATTTACCAAGCACCAATCATAAGCACTTTTACATGATACCCACTTATACAACTCATAGTACAGGGTATTTATAGAGCTTTCTTAAGACAAAAGAAATGGTACGAGACTTCTTAAGAGGAGTAAAAAAGATGTCTTTATTTATATAAAACAACCCGAGTAAAATTACATGTAGTAAGATTCAACTTACACTGAAAATGAAATAATGAAAGCAAAAAGGGTAGGGGCTGACTAAGAAAAGAATTCAAACTGAGAGAATGCTTAACAGGAATAGAAAGATGCCACTATTAAATATCAAATTTCGAACTAACCAAAAAGGAACAGAAGATATAATTAAGCTAGCTTTGATGAACTCATCTCCTACAGTAACATTGCCCGTGTAACTTACAGTTAAATAAGGAGGTTTGCCTCCTATGGCTTTCCTTTTTACTGATCTATGCGTAGAAGCTCCCATCTTTCCCCTAAAATGAACAATAGTGAGGAGAAAAATAGTACAAACGACAAGGAAAATGAACCATCAGTGGGCTACCTAGTGAACAAACTTCAAAGAAAAAACAATTAGGGAAGGCAAGAGTAAATATTTTAAGAGAATGCCACCCATAATGAAACCATTTACATTTGTTTCTTTTTATACTAGCTAAGTTATGCGGAAAAGGAGCGGAATGAAAAAAGTGGGGTAAAGGGGAAAAAAGTAGTTCTCAGATCAATTTGGTTGTAAAAGGGGGAAAAAGAAAAAAGGAAAGTATATCACTAGTAGGTCGTTACTAAAAGCAAAAGCAACAAAGAAGCAAAATGCAGGGTAGTCAACCCTCAAGAGACTAGGATTAGGATGAAATATGTAAAAAGTTCTAACTGAGACACTTTGAAAATAAAAAATGACTACAAAATGGCACTTCTAATGTGCAGATTCAACTCAACTAACAAAGAGGAAGCCAATCCTCCTAAAACATAACCCCCGTACAAACATATAGAGGAAAACGCGTTCCAGCAAATGTCCTAAAACATTCAGAAAGAGTAAGTAAGATTTATAGTTGATTTATACCACTGATCTAAAGGATTTTCAGTACTTCCATCCATCCCAGGGCCTGTATCGAAGATTTCAATTTTCTTTTCGGTAATTTTCACACTGCAAGCAAAGCAAACTTATTCATCAGTTTCAGAACTTACAATTTCAACAAAATAATAAAGTAAAAACTTTATATACTTCACTGGAAACAAAAATCCATAAACAGTTTATGTGATTACCTTATCAGTCTCCTCTCATTAGATTTATTAGACCACACTGCCTGTAACGAATTATCCTGTTAAACATATAAAAAAGTGGAGTTAAATGTCCAAGTCGAAGACGTTAACATAATTGCATTCTAGCAATATACGATTGTATTGTGTGCTTACAATCAAGTCACCAAGGGCAGTTTCAGGGGAGTACTCTCGAGGAAGCTCCCTCAATACATCTGTAGCCGGGGTCAAATCCCACATGTCCTAGCAAATCAAATATTTGAAACCAAGTTAAATACTCACAAGATCACCAACAGGTAAAAAAAAAGTAGAAAAGTATGCAGAATGGTCACTCAAAAACTTACATCATACATGCCCATTTTATCACCTGATCCATCCTGTTCCAAAGCAAAAAGGGATCAACTTAACTTACTTTTACAGAACAATTGTAGACCTAAAAAATTACTCTATCCTTTTGAAATTAACTGTTACTAGACTGTACACTCAAATTAGGTAAATGGTCGGATTATCTATGTGCAAAAGAGTGAAAAACAATATTGTCCTTCACTTTATAATAAATCCAAATTTGACTCCGAGCATTTACTCCGACAACTAGAATTAATTGACTCAACAAAAAATAGGGCTAAATTTAGAAAGAAACATTTCAGGGAGTAGGCTTCACTCCTAACCCGTATTCTGACTTAGAGGCGTTCAGTCATAATACAACACAGTAGCTTTGCGCCACTGGCTTTTCAACCAATTGCAATGAATAATTGTGCAAATCAACGCCTCCTCTCGTAGTAGGTTGAATTACTATTACGACATTGCCATTAGTGACGGTCTAAACTCATACCACTTTCCATATTGGTGCGTGAACAATCTAACACTTGGTGAATAAAAAGTTTGGCAAAGTGACAATTAATTACAAACCGAGGGGTACAATTGAACAAAAATAAAACTTACGTTAAGCCTCAAAATATGGCAGTGGTTAGGTTTAAACTCTTATAAATTAAGCCTCTTTGTTATCTTCTTCTCATAAGCATCCACGAGATGTAAATCTTGGCACTTCCAGTTTATGTTTCCATTTTTCTTTTCAGGCCTCGATAAATATCGTTGCCTCACTCTATTAACAAACACCTCAAGAGGTATTTGACTTCCCTTTACACTTGATACCATATACACACTGTCCCTGTTTGGCAAAAGAACACTTAATTAGTCAAACTGTTTACTTGTTATCGTCACGTAAAACAATCTCTTTATGGGGAAAAATAAGGATAAAATTGTGTAAACAGAGACTTTCCCTTCTGTTGATTGGAGCATTGTGAACTGGGTACATACATTTTATTTTACAAGAACAACTAATCAAGCCTCTTTCAAATACTTTCTCTGTCGCAAATTCAATGTTTACACCCCAACATTCACTTTGCATAAAAAAAAATAGACATTCAATCTGATGACGCAGAGTAACATAACCCTATGGAATGACTGAAATTTTCTTCGTATTTCATAATTTAAAATCATAATAACAAATTTTTTGTTTGTTCAACCGATGCACCAAACAGAATATAATTAATTTCGAAAAAAATTAAAAATCATATGAAGGTTCTACAACCTTCGGCTACATTTTAGCAGTTTTTTATGAGTAAAACCAAACGTCAAACCCAAAAAAAAAAAAAAAAATCCATAAACCTCCTTTCAACATAAACATACATCATACATGGATTTCTAACTCAAAAAAAAAAAAACAAAATTTATGATCAAATATATGGTTGCTTTTTCTTATCTATTAGCATATAAAATTTAAAAAAACAAAACAAAACTGCTCACCGATTAACTGTTGGGGTTATTGTTGACTTAGTTTAATGTGTAGCTAAAGAATAGGTCGAAGTAGTTATTCTTTAGTTAAGAATAA
>JAOWBF010235267.1:0-23961 GCA_028566175.1 Vinca major
AAGAATAAAATATAAAAGATACTTACTTCCTATCTCCTTCCTTATCCTTTCTTTATACTAGTTCTCTTCTTATCCCTTATATAAGAACTACCTTATTAATTAAAGGCTAGATAGAAGGTAAGATATTAGTAAGTTATTATAAGATATTAGCCTAAGGCTATAGTAGTAGTTATAGTTATATTAGCCTAAGATAGTCTAGTAGCTATCTATAATAGCTAGTAGCTATAGTAGCTATAGTAGCTATAATAGCTAGTATCTTATAACTATGTAATATTAGGGTTATCTATGCTAGTATTAGTACTTATATAGGCGCGCGCCGCCTATTATAATATAGGAAGGACTATCTCCCCCTCTATTATATTATTAATATTAAGAGTAAGCCTACCTATAATATAGTAGGCCTCTACTAGAAGGTCTAGAAGAATAATAAGGACTATTCTATCTTATATATCCTAGATTTAGTAGCTCTAGTATAGCTATATATATAATTTATACCCTACTACTAGTATTATACTAGAGGTTCTAAGTAAGGTAGCTAATTAGCTCCTCTTATTTAGTTTTATAGACTAGTATACCTAAAAGAAGTTCTTCTATAATATAGGGTTTTTTATACTAAAAAAGGAAGATAGTTAAGCTAGATTTTAGTTTTTCCCTACCTACCTATAATTTAGCTAGCTACTATATGGACCTAATAAAGGGAACTAATAAGGCCTAATTAAATTATTATCATCACCACCACCACCACTAACACCTTTTATTCCCAGCCTCTGGCCCTGACCACGCGCCTACATCAATGTCCCATTTTCATCCTTTACTACACAACTTCTCGACACCCTCGCGAATCTAAGCCTCTCCAGGTCCGGCTTCAGCCCTCCCCGCCGTTCGTCGCTGCCGTCTTCCTCCTCGTCGCCGTCTTCCGCCTCGTCGCCCCCATCTCCCTTCCCTCCCACTTCCATGTCAACTCGCCTCCCCAGCGGCGCAGCATGCGCGCCAAAGATGATCACGCTAAGATGACGACGTCCGAACCGCGCCTCTTTAATGCTGATCTGCGGACGCGCTGGCACTCTCAGCATGTCACACATTGACTCGCCCACGCCGCAGCCGCCGCCATCACAGCACACAGCACACAGCACACGGAGCCGGGCGCGAGCGCACGCGGGAGCGGCGGTGCGGTAGAAGATAAAGAGTCGCTCTTGCTTACGATCAATTTCAATGCCAGCGCTGTGAATATAACACCGAGGAATGAGTGGGAGAAGATGAGGGTCAAGCCAGATGGGCATGGGGAGTCGGTCGAGCTACAAAGCGGTGCGTCGGGGTTGCCTGGGCGGGTGGTCGATTGGGTATTTGGCTGTTGACATGCATAAGTGTTTAGGATCAAGGACGGGGAGGGCTGCGTGCATATTCACGGTTGCATTTTGTCAGTCTGTCCTCTATATCTCGCGTGCTTGGGAAGAGGCGCAGGGACGGGTACCGTACAAGATAGGGGCAGAGGTAGAGGCTTCGGAATCTTTAGCCTAATTCGTCGCACTGGGCTCTGAGGGATATGGAGTAGTGGCTCTAGATGAAGCTTTACTTGATTGCGATGTGGTCATGGTAACCGAGAACATGCCCTTTGCGGCTTGAGCGCATGAAAAAGTTGCTGCCATGTTCGGCACCGTGAGGATGTCGCGAGGCGGGGATTGGGGTGGAGAATCCCGGTGTCAAGGGGGGAATCCCAGCAGTAGCTGAGGATATGCCTTTGGTGGCTTGAGCGTATGACAAAAGTGCTGCCACGTTCGGTACTGTGGGGATGGCGTGAGGCAGGGCTTGTGGAATCTCAGTGTTCAGCGTGAAATTCCAGTAGCAGCCGAGTGCTTTTTTAGGGCGCAAGGAGGAGCGTGCGCGTGGATTCCTGGTTAGAGAGGCGCTGCGCTCCCTCCCCGCACCAAGTAAGCATCTTTTTCCACCAATCGCACCACCCAAATGTCCTTCGTGGTTCAAAACCACGCCGCTGCTTTTTACACGTCACCGCGACAAAAAAGACGGATGAGGAGCAAAAGGAGCGTCGGCGTTGGCGTCGGCAATGTGGCATCGCGGTTAGAAAGCTACGAGCATGCGTGAAGAGGGATTCGGCCATGGGAAAGCGGCGGAGCTGTGTGGTCTTGCCAGCCAGCCAGGAAAGAAACTGGCACTGAGGACCTGGGACGGAGGGGCCTTTGACTTTTCAGTCAAGGATGGATGGCGACTCGCACGCACCAAGGGTTTCAGCCACAGGTTACCTAATGGAATGCAGATCAAAATGCCTAGAAGCGTTAGTGACAAACTTTCAGCCTTACGCTCTGTCTTATCAGCAGTATCAAGCAGTCGGACGGGCGTCTCGAGATGCTCCAGCGGATCCCCTCACACCATCACTCACTGCACAGGCTCCAAATTGTACCAACAAAAAACAACGCCAAAGATGGCAGCTAGTGAGCAGTGCCGTAGCCAAAAGGTGAGAGGGCGAGGACGTTTGGCGTCATTGTCGTCAGTGGTGGCGAGAGAAAACGGTGATGAGCAGGCCGTGGTCGATTCTACAAGCCGCCGCCATTTCCGTACCGCGACCAGCATCAGCTCCGCTGTCAGTAGGGTAGGTATATGAACCGCTTATAAGTAGTAGATAGTCACACTTACCACAGCGTCGGGCTGGCAGCGATCGTCGCGGCTGTGGCGATGAGGCGAGGTGGGAAGATGGATTGGCCGCTTTCCATAGATCTTGGAGATCTTGACGCAGAGAGGGAGTTGATCGAGCCTTTTTGCGCGAGGTGGCCCATCAAACGGCTCCCACAATTAAGCGCAAAAAAAGTGGTACAGGACGAGACGGCAGAGTCTTACGCAAGGGATACCCGTGGGCCGCGAGGTTGCTGCGCTATCCAGCGTTTTACCCGGCGCACCTTACTCACGCCGAGCAAGACGCATCGAGCCAGACCAGCCGAGCAGGAATCAAGGCACGCCGAGAAAGGTCCGCTGCAGGACGCGCGCTTAACAGGAGAGTCCTTGAACTGTCAGCGCGCACGGCGCACAAACAGACGGTGTAAGGCGAACGGTTGGCCGGGCCCTGTAATGGGTTGTTGTGCATTAGCTGTACTCATGGCGCTTTGCAGGCTCTGCACTCCGTACTAAGCGCCGTCGGTATTGAAGCTTGCACCGAAGCCTTACTTGCACACGTCCCAGTTATAACCCGCTGGCGGATCCTAACTGGTGATGGAGAAGCGCCTTAACGACCACATCGTCATACATTTACTCACAGATAGTGGGGCCGCCTTGGTTGTACGTAGCCCTGCTGGTCATGATGCATGCTGGAGGTCTGCTGTTGCCTGTTGTAGTCTTGTTAGCCGCAATTGTATTCCCCCTACCTTATGGCGCTCAGCGGTTGGCCTCGTTCACTGGAGCGGGAGGTGATGCCATCGACTAGCGCCCCAGGGCCCAGGTTGCCGGAGCGCCGAGGCTCGGTGTGGTGTTGATGTTCGTATCCCCAGCTTCTGAGGGAAAAGTTCTGAGATGTCGTCATCGCATGTAGCTGAGAAGACTCCGCGTGATTGTTTGACGCTGAACTAAGGCTGATGATCGACGTTGCAGTGGCGCGATTGCGCGTCGGTCAATCGGTGCTGAGCCGGCGGCTGCAGGTGGTACACTCTGCACTCGTGTCGCATTGTCGAGAGCTTTGACGGCTCTCCCACTCTTTTGCGCAGAGTCTAGGAGTGAGACGGCAAACAAGCGTATGAGACGTGAAGGGCAAGAACAGCGTGGCTCCGTGGCATATTAATCAAAGACGTCGGCTTTGGACGCGAGCGCTGCGGATGTGAACAGCGGAAACTTGTCAATATGGTAATGCAATTGCCGTGGGAGGTCTGGTGCGGCAAGGTTGGCGTCGATGCGTCGGTGAAGGGTGCTTGCAAAGGCTGCACGTAGAGAGGTGCGCCTCAATGTCTGGTTGAGCTCCTCGTGCAGCTAAACTGACAAGAGTCGCCGGCAAACTCGCTGACCGGCGGCCGGCGATCCGCCAACTACACCTGTTCATCCGGCTGGTGTTATCGTTGCCGTGCGTCATTTTGACCCGATGTCGATTCGCAGCGGCAGTTTGGCTCCAACTGTGACGGATATGGTCCTGGTGAGGACTGGTGGATGATGCGTTTTGTTGTTGGTCTTGTGGTGGTGCCGGCGGTCTGGCTCGAGTGCGAGGGGCTGCCGCGGAGCGTCGAGACGGTGAAAGGGTCACCTCCATCGGTAGGAGAGATGGAAGATGTTTGAGCGCGCGGTGTTGATCTCGTAGTGGTGCTTTTGTCTTGCTGACGCGTTTGAGGACTGAGAAGAAGAATAGCCGGGCTTTTGTGTATCGTTGGACGCTCTCGGGGGCCTCCGCTGTCATTAAAGAGCGACTGGAGGGTGTACTCAGCTGTGTCGCGAACATGTCAGCAGTCTGTTGTTTCCAATGAAACCTTTTCTGTCCGCGAGCGAACTTCATTCTACTCACAATTTTTGCTGCTGCTTCAGGGCGTAAAGCGTGGCGCATGTGCCGCAAGCTACGGTGATAGCGATGATGAAGCGTGTCCGAGGTGGTGATGATAGAACAAGGTTGTAAAGGGTATAGGTTCGTACAGGCGGGCGAGGACTCGAGCGGGGTCCGTGGTGTTTTTTGCCCTTCAACGGCGCAGGCGAGCGGCATTTCGCACTCACATCTGGAGCAGGTGGGTTTCCCCTCCAAGGTCGCCGCCATCATGCCATTCCAACCAGGGAATTTAGTCCAGGCGATGCTTGCAGTACTTGCGATCCTCGGTGTGAGCGATGCCCCAAAGCCTTTGGAAATTCGAGCGGAGTTGCTTCGCCTCGCCTCATCGATAGTCAGGGTGGCATGACCCATTGTTTCACGCGCACCCGCTGTCGCAAGGGTGGTAGCAGCTCGACGGGACAAAGGTGAAGGTATCCTGTGGGAGACAGCGTGGTTGCACTGTTTTCCGTCAGCAGCTGAGGCAAAGATAAAGAGGAGCAGGAAACCAAACCTCGGTACCCATAGGTAGAGTGGTTGTGCAATAAAATACACAGTGCTTGGTGTTGAAGGTCGGGTTGCGCGGCGCGTGTAATCTTCCATGTCGATGTCTTTCTCCACTCTACACACCACCAACGCATCCCATCCAAAAGCACCTGGCAGATCTGTGTTCACGCCCAAGCTCGTACGCCTTGTTGTCAAAGCTCTGGAGGATGCGGGCCGCAAGAAGCACATCAACCTTGCGATTTGGCCGCAACAGATCTCCAATGAACACGACGACAACAATGAGGGCGAAGGGTGAGCGCGTCTGAAAGGAGCTGGCAAGGGTCTTCGTCGACGGACCCGTGGCTTGTCTTCCATGATGCATGGTGGTACAGCTAGCGAGATGTTGAACTCCCCCGTTGGACTTCTGTGCGAGTGATTGTCCAAAAAATGGGCCGTGTGCCGCGAGAGACCCCGACTGAGAGATGTGTCGCTCCACCATCATCTTAGACAGGTCGTTGAGTGGAGGATTGGCCGCGGTGACTTCATGACGAGGAAAGTGAAACGGCAAAGAAGCAGATGGTGCGTATTTTCGGAGTGATCGCCGAGAGCAACGGCACAAATCGCTCATCCTCATCGCTCCGCCAACGAATGAGCCAGGAGCGGGCGGAAGAATGGGCGCGGTGCGACTGCCATCGATGAGCGTGAGGCGGTGCAGGGACGGCAAAGGGCGGAGAAGAGCCATTTTCGAGGGACTTGCGCTCGCCGAGACTTTGGAGCGCGCCGATTAGCCAGGGTCTGTTTTTGCTCCAATCCACCGGGCGCGAGAACGCAAACGCACTCTCGTAAGCAATCAGAGTTGGTGGATGAAAGAGAAGAACATGATGCGGTCTCATCCGAAGTTGCGGCGATCGTTGGTCTTGCGCTGGTGCCAAAGGTAGCATGGAAACTCCTGGTCAAAAAAGGTCCCAAGCTCGGTGAGACATCCGAAGAAATGCGACCTTATGACGACGTTTCAGGTGCGGGCGTGCTGCTGCGGAATCGTCTCAATCATCTCGCCGTCTTTTCCAAAGCAATCTTGCCCGTAGACAATAAAGGACGCCGACTGGCAAGAAGGGCCTGCAAGCGCAAATGGGCGCGGAGCGCGGAGAGCCAAGACGGCGTCTCTGACTTGGGGACAGTGTGGGAACGGTGTAGTGTGGTCAGAGCAGAAATCGCACTGGTATCGTCGGTGGGGTTTTAGGTGATAATCCAAGGCTTTTACTGGCAGTTGGACATCGAAACTGGTGGCGGTGACGGCGAATCTGGTGTTGGAAGCTGCGTGCGCGGTCGACGAGAGTGATAGAGAAAAAGAAATAGAGAGATCGCTGAGAAGAGAGGGGTCGAAGAGTGAGCAAGGAGATTCGCCGGACATTCGACTGTAGCGAGGATGCCAATGAGGACAGCGATGGCGCACAACATCGCGTCAACTGAAACTGTGAGAAGGTGGAAGCCCGGTCGCTCTGTCGCATGACTGGCCGCTATCCAAGGCGAGCGAGTACAGCTGCTGCGGCGCAGACCATCGACTCCGAGAGAGCTGGAGGAGGGAGCCGTAGTGGACTGTGTCGGTGACGTCAGGAACAAGCCATCAGATGGGCGCAGGGGAGAGACTGTGAGCTGGCTGTCTGATATCGTGCAGCAAGGAGCGATCAATACGATCAAACAGGAGGGGCTCACAAACCAGGCGTGGCCCGTCGCCTACGCCAAGTTGGGTCAGCGCTAAAGCGCTAATCGTCCAAGCAAGCCATGAGCCATGAGCCGCGCAAAGGCCCGATGGCAGAAGAGAGCGTTGCTTTCCGTGGGCTTTGCCGGTGGAAACTGCCGTGGCGGCGAGATTCGAGGCGACCAAAACAGTCATGCGTGAACACTGCCCGCCATCTTGGCGAGCCAGAGTAACTATCGTGCTGCTGGTGCAAAACTTGACCGTCTTCGAGCCTGTACGTTGATCAGCTTGACGACACAGATGGATTTCTTACCTGGGAAGAAGAGAAGAAGACTGTGGAAGGCCGCAGCCAGCGCCATGGCTATTACAACAAGCAAACAAAGCCGTGCATCGATTGCGGGCTCGTTGGCATCCGGCGAGTACAGGGCGCACCACAACGGCCGCATCTGCCATCACGGCAGGCGCTATATTAGGCTCCGAGGACGTAAGCTTCGTTGACAGCGACAGCGAGGGTCCATGCTCGTACTTCTTGATCGGGACTGTCGCCTCGATCCTGTAGGAGACGCAGCAGCGGTCCGCTGCTGCAACGAAGGTTGCTGATGAGCTCTGGAAAGACAGAATCACCCAGCGTCAGTATACTTCTACCCGTACAAAAACCAGCAGGAGTTGGCGGGACAGGACGGATTAGAACCACCTGCAGCGTTCAGCATCGGGTCAACAGTGAACAGAGAAACAACCCACCCGAGCAAGACAAGCCCTCATCAGTATTCAGGGTACCGGCTTCCTCCATGCATCGCCTACACGACGCTGCTCGCACTGGAACTCGAGAAATCCAGTTGCACACGAAAGTTCCCAGTGATCGTGGGTGCCGCGCGGGGCCGCCAAACCGAGCAATCGGTGCAAGTGGCCTGGCCATCCAACATTGTGGGGAGCACCACGTCCTGATAGCGCCGTCGCCCTCTTCCGCGATCTGTTAGGAAGTCGGTGGCATCGACACCAGCCGAGCTGACAAGGGGAGTCATTGGAGCGTTGGCGCAGAGCGTTGTTCGCCGTCAACAATCGTCGGTATGACGAGTCGGTCGGGAAAGGCGGTCGGAAATTGAATGGACGGGGCGGCGGGTATTTTGACGGCCAGTTCGGCCGACGAGACTGAAGAGGAACCACGGTCTGAGTCTACAGTGTGTGGTATGGAGTAGAATGGACCTGTCGTAGGCTAACGCGAAGGGGAATCGATTTACGTACGGCGGCGGTAGAGACTTGTTGCGTCCGTTGATGCTCACAAAGCCGACATCGCAAGGCGTGTGCGCGCTCTGGGCCGTGGAAGTGGGTCGTCAGGGGGGAAACGATGTAGTCGAGGCGGTAGGCTGGTGGCGTTGAATTTCCCCTCTGCGGTAGGTAGGTTTGTTCGTCTTCTGCTGCAGTTTTGCATCGTCCGTGTCGGACTGAGAGGAGGCGTCCCCGCTCAAGCGCACGCGCGGTGGGCCTGAAATGGAGCGCGGCGTGGAGTGAAGACCGTGACAGGAAGTATCTATTGTAGGGTGTTAGTAAGCAGCGGGTGAAAGAAAGTAGCATTCATCGACGTACTATGGCAAGCGCTTCATTTCGGCTTTGGTCCACGCGAGAGAGAGAGAGATAGGATGGAGCAACTTCTGCGGCATATCGTTAGAGAGTAGTGCGAAGACGAATAGAGTTCATCGACGTACCGGCTAGGCGACCCGTTCGAACTGTCATCTGTGAGGGACAGCGAGAGTAGAACGGAGCGATTCCTGTCGTGGTTTGTTAGAGAGGAGTGGGGCAGGGTTAGGACAATCGATGGACGTACCGGGGTGGTGATTCGTTTGAGATGTGGTCAGCGAGATTGAAATGGGGTAACTCCTGTCGCAGAGTGTTAGAGAGCAGTAGGGTCAGGACAAGAAGATGGACGGAAGTAGCAACATGAGCGATCGAGTTAAGACATGCAAGACAAAAGCAGAGATCAAGTCGGGATGGCAACACTTACAAGACTCAGCGTGCGACGTTGCCATCGAATTCAGCGACCATTTTAATGGAGCGATTGAAAGGCGGAACCATGGCAAAGCCTAAGCTAGCAGCCGAGCAAGGCTGACGCAGTGAAACCTGTCAAGATGTTAGTGTAAAGTGTGCGAGGAGAAAGGTGGGACCAACCCGTAGAGGAGAGGGGAGTCACTTTGAAACGCTGACAGCGAAATCTGCTAGGCAAGGGGAAAACCCAATCGGGAGAGATGTGCGCTGAGGGTTTATTGCCGTAAATTCATAAAGAGTAGCGGAGGAAGTTAAGCACTGATCAGTAGGTGCTAGAGCGAGTTTCAAGCCCAGAGCGAGCCAGATCGCGCGTCAACGGACGGCGACAACTAACTATGAAGGGTTAGAAGATGAGCAGCAGATTGGGGCAACATGGAGAGGACAAGAAAGGGGGCCGGAGCTAAATGACAGAAGAGCTAGGAGGGATTTACTGGGTTGTAAGCAGCATGCCGACGGAGAGGGGTGGGAGGGGACGAAGAGAACGAAAGGTGGTGTCAGATATCTTGGCCCGGACCACGAACACAAGACTCATAACCTGCTGGTTGAATCAGTGAAATGGCTTTAATGAGAGCGGTTGAGGGAGGCGTACTTCTCTGACAACGCATCCTGCTAATGGCGAACATTAAGACCAAGGGAGTCGAGCGGCTGAGGGAGCCGAAGGAGCTGTTTAAGCGGTATGAGCGGGAGGTGCGGGAGGAGATCTCAAGGTAAGGCAAGGCCGCGCAGGGTCGTGTTAGATATCTGGACCGGACTTCGGACACAAGACTTGTAACCTGCTAATTAAATCAGTATAATGGCTTTGATATGAGAGGGTGAGGGAGGTGTACTTCTCTGGCAACGCACCCTGCTGATGGCGGATAGTGAGACCAAGGGAGCTGAAAGAGCGGTCTGAGAGGGAAGAGTGAAATGAGAAGGAGGGCGGAGGGAGCAGGAGGAGAAAAGACCCTCGAGCTCCACCCGGACCGCAAGCAGGGGGACGAGTGTCAAGGAGCGCAAGCTCAGCCAGAGTGCCCAGAGCAATCTGACAGGCAAGAATAAGGGAAGAGAATGGTTTCCGAAGGAGTGTTGAAGGCCAGGAGAAGGAAGAGCCCCCGTACCGAGCGAGGAGAAAGAGTTGGGTGCTTTACTGCTGAAAAGCTGGAAAAAACAGGTCAGGCGCGACTCAGAGATGTGTAGAATGAGCATAGACGCCACTTACTGGAATGTTTTGATCAGAACAAGCGGTAAGAAGGATGGGGGACCGAGGCGCACTCATCTGATGACGGCAACACTAGAGGAAAACCAGCGGAGGTTGATTGATGCTCAAGAAAGACTTGATCCGGCCCGGACGACCTGTCGCGTTGTCCGTGCAATGTCTTGAAATGAAAAGTCAAAGGCGAAGGGCGAGCAAGGCGAACTTGTCGGATGGTGACGATCTGGCTGTCCGGTGGCGCGTCTGATTGGAAGGTGAGAGGGCGACAAGGAGTAGGCACAGAACAGCAGGAGCTTGACTGATGGCCAGAGGCCAGCAAACACGAGCGGGTGTGGGCCAATGTGTGGCGGATGGGTGCACACTGGGACATGTCAGCTTGAGCAACCAAGGCGAAGCAGAGTGACGGCCGTACAAGATGCCGGACATGCTCTCGAAGACTGGGGACGAAGGGAAGGGTGGCGGAACTAGGAAACGTCGTCAATTGTCTGTTTGGTGGTAGATGGAACGTGAGGTGAGCAGGAAATGTCGCACGGTGGTACGTACCAGAGGCTCCAAGGCGCGCGCGAGCAGGACGGTAGCACCAAGGCTCGGCTTCTGCGGTCCGCCGTCGTGTGTCAAACAGATGCGGTGGGAGGCATAGTTGGCGATGGAGAGGGTGAGGTCGGGCGGGCGTTGAGGGGCCAATGCTTCTGCAAGGAACTGTCGCGTTTGCCATGGTGTTGTGCAATGGGTACTTTCCATCAATCTCGCCACCAGGGCGCAATCTGCGTGCAATCAGCTGGACAATTAGAAAAGGAGGATACCTATGCGCAATCTTGGTTGGCAAAAGTCGTGCGAAAGGCTGGTAGAAAACCTAGGTGTTTCGGTCAGTAGATTGCGTAGATGATAACAGAGGGAGACCAGCTTACCGCTCTAACAGCAAAGCTGACAAAAGGCGACATGGGCGAAGCTAGTGGAAGAGAGGATGAACCGGGAGTGCTGTCGAAGATGCCTTGGGCGGCCTGCGTATTAGAAATCGGCGGAATGTCCAACGACATAGATGTCGAGGCATTGCTGTGGGCCGCGCGACAAAGAGTGGACTGTTTTAGGGCATCAGCACGCGGAACACGATAGGAAGGAGAATTGAATGACGTATAGCAGTAGGAGACGCTCGTCATGGCCGCTGGGAACAGACGGCAGGACCGACAATCCGTGGAGGCACGTGCGTGGAGTGCCGGCTAAGGCGGCGGAGAAGCTGAGATGGAGTCGACTGTCAGCCCCGGAGCTGACGGCGCTGGAACGGTGTGTAGATGCTGTCGGGTTGGGTATTGGCGGCAAGGAGATCGGAATCACGAACTCTAGCTGTAAACCTGGATGATAATCAGTAACAATGGTAGGGAGATGAGAAACAGGGAGGCTTATTTGTGTAACCAAGCAGGACCTTAAGAGAACGCTCTGAGCTGACAACAGTCGAAGATCGACGGGTGAGGAGGAGTAGACGTAGGAGGGACGAAGACGCCAAGGGCGCGGAGTGTGGTGTCAGATATCTAGGACCGGACCACGGACACAAGACTCGCAACCTGTCAATTAAATCAGTACAGCTAAACAGCTGAATGAGAGAGGGCAAGGGGGGCGTACTTCTCTGACAACACACCCTGCTAACGACTAACGAGGACCTGGACCGGACCACGGACGCAAGACTCGTAGCCTTGGCGGACGGAGGTGGAATTGGCAAGGCGACGCCTTGCAAAGGTTGTCCACATGCATACTGTTAAAGCTCACCTCGGTGGTCCATCTGCGGATGGGGACAGGGCAGGACTGTGAGAAACCTTGTCAGCTGTCCGCTGGCCAGTCGGGGCGATAAATGTCGATCATGCCAAAGACTGGGCGGACATGCAGCATCGAAGCTCATAGGTCGTGAGCAACCTGGTGGTTGGAATGCATTGATCTTGGTAACTTGGAGACGGCGGAACAAGAGTGTTGAGGAGTCGAGAAGAGGGGTGGGAGAAGAGAGAAACGGTGGACGGGAGGAGAGGGAGAGGGAGAAACTTACCAGATAGAGGATGTCGAAAATGGACAGCAGCGATGAAGGCATGGCGACGGCGGAAGTCAAAGTACTAAGTCGGGTCAACAAAGCGACGAGGGACCTCGGGTTCGAGTAACAACAGGATTTTTTGGATGGAAGATGTTTAAAATTGACAGCAGCGATCAAGGGATGGCGACGGGGAGGGCCCAAGCTACAAGAATTAGTCAGAGCGCAAGGAGACGTACCAGATGAAGAATTTTCAACACGGCCGTCAGTGAAGGGAGGCGACGGATGTAATAGTGAGGGCGAAGCACTACGAATATCATAGAGCGAAGAGCACAGGAGGGCCGAAAGGAGACATACCCAACCGAAAAAGTTGCATAATGATGGTTGCGACGGTGAGCGACGAAGGAAAGGATCAAGCACTGTAAAAATCAGTTGAAGCCAAAAGCAGACAAGAGCGGAAAGAAAACATACTAAAGGAGGAAATGTTTGACAAGAATACTGGCGGCGGCAAGCGATAAAGGCGGTGGTAAGGGCCAAGGATTACAAAATTAGTTGGAGCGACAAGCAAGTGAGAGCGGTAAGAAACGTTTCAAGTGGAGGAGGATGAACATCGTACGGAAGCGAGGAGAAAGGACTGCATCGGGCGAGAGAGCAATCACTGCGTACAGCAGTAACGGGACGAGGGTGACAAGTCGACGGGTAAACTTACTAGATGAATGCGATTCGACGTTGGCGACGAGGGCGTCCATGAAAGTGCCGAAGACAGATTGTTCGAACGGCGACTGATTGCCAATGGAATGAGGGCGCCAGAATGGTTTCCGGCCAGTGGTGCCTGGCGATAAGCGGAAAAGCGGGACCACTTCATATCGCTAGCTGTACGTGAGAGGGTTAATGGGAGATAGACTGGACTGACCAAGCACCAGGGCAACGGCGACAAAAGAGGACTTCCTGGCCGCGGACCGGACACCAGCAAGGAAACAGGTGATACAAGCTCCAGGGCGCAGGGGATTGGCGACGAGTCAACGGTCGGAACAACTTCAAATTGTTAGCTGTAACGCAAGAGAGCAAATTGAAGGTGACTGAACCAACTGAGCGATAGGGCACCACGGAGCCGGGTGAAAGGCGACGGAAAACAAGCGGAAAACGGCGGAAGCATATCAAACAGTCAGCTGTACACACAAGTCGGAGACAAACCGGAAACACCAAGTACCAGGGCGAAGGGGAAAAAGAGAGGACTGCCTAGCCGGGGGCCGGATAACGGACACGCGAAGGGAGAAGAACGACAAGCGACGGGCGACGGGCGACGGGCGACGGGGGAAAAGGGGCAGAACTACGTCAAATCGTTAGCTGTTCGTAAGGGAGAAAATGGGAGACCCGGACCAACCAAGTATCAGGGCGAATGGAGAAGAACGACAAGCGACGGGTGACGGTGATGAGCGACGGGCGACGGGCGGCGGGTGACGGGCGGCGGGCGGCGGGCGACGGGCGGAAAAAGGGTGGAACTATGTCAAATCGTTAGCTGTACGCAAGAGAGAAAATTGGAGATAAACTAGACTAACCAAGCACCAGAAAGGAGTTTGCCTGGCCACCGACCGGACAGCCGACACGCGTGAGGTGGGCGACAGGTAACAGGCGCAAGGTAAGGATGGAAAAGGGTGAAACTATGTTCAATCGTCAGCTGTACGCAAGAGAGCAAATGGGGCAAGAAGTGGACTACCCAAGGACTAGTGTGAGAGGTGGGCGACGGGTGACGAGTTCTGGGAGAAGTCTTGATCTGGCCCGGATCAAGAATGGCAACCTGCAAGCTTTGGTCAGCAGAGAGATCCTGAAGCGAGAGAAAGGGAGAATGAGTTACTCACCTCATGGTTTGAGCGAACAAGACTGACGGGCGAGGCCAGGGCGAGGGTGGTTGTTGAGTGGTTCTCGGAGAAGTTTCGATCTGGCCCGGACCGAGGACACGAGAACGGCAACCTGCAGGCCTGGATCGAACACTTGATTGATTAGCAAGTGGAGCCCTACGTGTAGTCAGCTGAAGAATGAGCTGGAGAAGAAGGGAGCATACAAAGAGTCGTAAGATGAACGGCGAGTGACCGGTGAGCAAAGAGCGACGGATCGATGGCGGAGGACGGGACCGGTGACAAGTCGAGCCTGGCATGCGGTCACGGGGGTGAGTGGCAGGCCTGAGAGACGAAGGAGGGAGTGGCTGACGAACCGGAAAGGGTTCCATTGAGTTTGCATTCCAGCTCAACGAGCGAAAGGCGGCCAGCTGTAAATCCTGTTGTAGAGTGTGAGTGATAGCCGTGAAAGAAGAGGGTGGGAGGGGTTGACGAACCGGCGGGTGAGTGGCAGGCCTGCGAGACGAAGGAGGGAGGGGTTGACGAGCTGACGGGTGAGTGGCAGGCCTGAGAGAGAAGGAGGGAGTGGCTGACGAACCGGCAAGGAGTCCATTTGAGTTCGTACTCCAGCTCAACGAGCGAAGGGCGGCCAGCGGTAAATCCTGTTGTAGAGAGTAAGTGACGAGCTTGGGAGAAGAGGGAGGGAGGGGTTGACGAACCAGCGAGACTCGTATTCCAGCTCGACGAGCGAGAGGCGGCCAGCTGTAAATCCTCTTGTAGAGTGTGAGTGACAAGCAGAGAAGTGGGTGGGAGGGGTTGACGAACCGGTCGGACTCGTATTCCAGCTCGACGAGCGAAAAGTGCCCCGCAGCATATCTGCTGCAGTATGAAGGAACGGTAGGCTGAATGCTAGAAAGGTAAGCCGACAAACCGGTAGAAGAGATCCTTTCACCTCAAATTCCAGCCATGGCCTACGAGCAAAAGGCGTGAAGTAAACCTGTCGCAGTGTGTGAGAGCGAGCGGCAGGCCGGAAGAAAGAAGGACGAACCAACGAACGGGCGAAGAGATGCTTTGAGCTCAAGGTCCAACAGAAGACGAGCCGGCGTGGGGAGGAAGAAGGCTGACGATGTTGGGGCGAATCTGGCGGAAGAAAAGGGTGGGAGGACTAGGGCAAGGCCGTGCAGGGTGGCTGTCAGATATCTTGGTCCGGACTACGGACGCACAGACTCGCAACCTGCTGATTGAATCAGTACGTGACCTTGAAATGGGGAAAAGGTGAGTGAGGCGCACTTCTCTAACAACGCACCCCGCTAGCCTGCAGCAGTTTCGGAGACGGCGGGAGGGGGAAACGGTCGGACATCTGCTCGCAAGTCAACCGCACAGGCAACACTGTGTTGTCCCTTGAAAGTGTTCACTCGTAATGCGAGGGCGAAGCTGGAGGGCGAGGGCAAACATGAAGCCGAGGACGAGGGCGAAGCTGGAGGACGAGGGACAGGCCGCCGGACAGGGTGGTGTCAGATATCTTGGTCCGGACTACGGACGCATAGACTCGCAACCTGCGGATTGAATGAGCGAAATGGCTTGAATGAGAGAAGGTGGTGGAGGCGTACTTCTCTGACAACACACCCCGCTGACGGCGAGCGACCTGAAAAGGGCGAAGCTGGAGGACGAGGACGAAGTTGGAGGGACGAGGACGAAGTTGGAGGGACGAGGGCGAAGCTGGACGATAGGTAAGCGGACAATAAAGGCGACAGATGAAGCTGGCGGATGAAGCGGAGAGGATGAGGGCGGGCGGGAAACGAAAAGATACCGACAGCGGACGAGGACCAGGCAAGCGGACGGTGAAGGCGAGAGGGAGGAATGGAGGGAGCGTAAGGGAGATGAGCGGGGGGAGCAAATGACCCTGACAGCGGCGAGAGGTGACTGTGATGCTGGCTCCTTCCGTCCTTGACCGTTGGTACGGGAAGTGACGGTGTCGTCATGAGCCCACCCCACCTCGCCTCACCTGACTTCCACCCCGATGGCAGACCAGAGGCAACCAAGTGGACAATTCCCGTGGCTTGCTCAATTCCAGTCGTTCGCTTTGCATCGAGATGGGTTGGTTGTGCACTGCGGCGGGCCCGGATTGTTTGGTTGAGGTCGGCGTTTGCGTTGGCCTTGGTGGAAGTTTGCGCGCGCGCATTCAGCCTCTTGCACTGGCTGGGAACCTGATTTGGAAGATGTTGCCAGCTCGTGTGGATTCAATGCGGTGGTGAAAGACCCCAACGGGTGTTGGGTCGAGGTGGGCAATGCGGGCCTGTTGGAGATGTACGCACTCAAAGATTCACAGATGGCAAAGGGCGACGGCCGGCGTTCCTTTGGAGTTGTAGTAGATGGGCACCCGGATTGCCGCCGGCGGGAACTGGAATGTCGCTGGCGGGAAATGGCGGGAACTAAAATGTCGCCGGCGGGAACTGCAGGCCGGGGGAATGCCGCTGGCGGGAACTGGCGGGCCGAGGGCTCTGACGGGCCCGGCCAATATCCGACGGGAGAAATTCCAGCCGCAGGATAGGTGGAAACCAAAGTGAGGACCTACCGTCAACTCCCTCTCAACTCCCTCTCAACTGCAAACAGACTCAACTCGACCCGACGTGAACTCGGCTCGGCCCCGTCCTCATCCTCGTCCTCGTCCTCGTCCTCGTCCACGCACGACCACCGCCCCGTCCTATCCATCCATTTTCGCCCCTCAACCAGCCCGTCGCATTCTTGCCCTCTACCTCACCAGCACGACTCCTGCGCTCGCGCTCGCGCCTCCACGTCGCCCCAGTTTCCTTCTAGACCTCGTCCTGCACTGTATTTCCACGCACTGCCAACGCTCAAAGGCGGCGCACTTGCACGAGTCTGGGTCCCAGATGCGAATGTCATCATACGCGGCGTCGACCCGCGCCAGACACGCCGAAGGCGCGCAGATTGTTGGGGTGCAGGACTTGGAAATTGACTGATGGCGTCGGTGGTGTGGTGAGCGGAACTTGGTCGGCGGCGAGGGGGCCGGGGAGCAGCTTGAAGGCCGTGGCGAAGCCGAGGAGGAAGGACACAGAGGATGTAGACGGCCGACACGCGGCGCCATGGCGACGGTAAAGTTTTGATGCTGCTTTTGTGTGGGAGCCTTCGTCAGACCCTTGATCAGAGCGGAGAGAGGAGTCTACTGCGCACAAGGTCAATATCAGCTGTTGGCGGTGGTGGTAACACACACAAGCCTTCGCCGTTACCGCTCGACTCATCCGCCGGGCTCATCCCACACGGTGCCGAATTTAGGCGCAGACGGCCAGGGCTGCTTTCGCTCAAGGCGCGCGCAGTGGCCGTGAGGCCCCGCCATGGGGCGTTGGTGTTGATGTTGATGGTCTACGCTGGTGGACGCAGCCATCCGCCGCCAGCCATCTTCGCTCGCTTCACCACTTCGGCTTGCTTCTGTTTGGGCGCCAAGGTAGGCACATGCAGGTACCCATTTTGTTGCTCACGTCCCCCAATGCATCGCACCTAGCGCTTAGTTTCTTCTCTGTTCGTTCCGTATCGCCCTCCATTCGACGCCGACCTGCTCGTCATCCAGTCATCCCTCCTTCGTTCCCTCATGCCTGATCCTCGCCAGCGCTCCAAGCATGCCAGCGGCGGCGGCGGCAGCGGCGGCTGCAGCGGTCGGCAACGAGCAAATCTGCCGCAATCCAAGTGCAGCGTCGTCTGATGACGACGACGACGAGCAAAGCGACTCTGACGCGCTCATCGGTCAAGGTACCAGACCTACGCACCTCCTTGGCCACAAACAAGCCCTCTGATACGCACAGCGCCGCCACCAAGCATATTCCGACCCACAAGCGCCATCGCCTGGCTCCTCGTCGGCCTCGCCGTTGGGAACCACAACCAACCGCCCAACCACCAACATCACCACTGTCGCCACTGGCCATCGACGCCGCCAATGACGCCCACACTCTTCCAGCCTGCCGATTTCCAAATCGTGCACCGCGACAACCTCCTCACGATCGGCGTGCCCAAGCAGCCCGGCCGCAACGACACCGACGAGCAGGTAGCTGCCTGCCGACACCAGGTCGACGCAGCGGACCGCCGGCTGTTAAAGACGTGGAAGGGGACTCATACTGCTACCGCCAGAGGACATGACACTGAGCAAGGGAGAGGATGAGATGGTGTGTGCGCACAAAACTTCCGAAGTACTTGCACCTCCTCCCACGCGCACAGCATGAATTGCGAGTGGACGCCTTCAATCTCTCCTCTGGCCGCGATGTAGTTTTCCCTGCTCTGCTCCGCCTTGATCCCAGACCATTTGTCCGCCAGGCTCGTGTCAATCGCCATGCTTGTGCCCACGAGTGGATTTGGTTTGCCTGTGCCCATGGGCGGAACCATCTTTTGACGGTGTCAGAATTGGACTTTTCATTTGTAGATGTCCCAACGAAAGGTCCCTGCCGTCCCACCCACTGCGCGTCCAGGCGATCTTTGCTCCGGGGTCCCATTTGTGATCTTTGCCCGCGAGAACGCTTTCCCCCCACTTGGATCCTCTCATCTTTGTCTCTGTTATCCATATGGCTACAGTCTCGCCGCCGCCGTGCAAACTCGGCGTCGAGCAGTGATGAGTCCCTAGGCGGCGACCCGCGCCGCCTCGATGACGTCATCAGCCAGTCGCGCGCCAACCGGACCCGCCCCGCGCGGGCGCACAGGACACGGCGCACTGAGCGCGTCCCTCGACAACAGCAACAGCAGCAACGCGTTCGACATGGTCATCCGCGCCGCCACCGGGGGCTTTGATCCATGGACCCACAACTCAAAAGGGCGTGCTGCAACTTCAGTGCGTGGGGAACGTTGGCAGAGCACGCGCAGGTCGGCGGCGAGCTCGGCGGCGCCGTCTTCTTGCTTGAGGGCATCACGATTTCGGGCAATGCGGTCGACGCCGTGGCGGCGCGCATGCGGTCGGTGGCGAGGACGCTCAACGGCGACGCCCTGTGTCCGGATTTGCGGGTGCGTGTTCTCATTTCCCGCTCTTCCCTCTTTTTTCTCAAACCCAAGAAGCTGACAACCAGCAGCGCCGCGCCAGCCTCCCCCAAGACCGACGCTGCCTGGTCACCGCATACACCGACGAGCTCGACCGCCTTCGTCACACTGAGCCAGACGACCCTCGCGGCCATGGAGGAGGAGCGGGCGGTGCTGCGACTAGCTTGTGCACACCCTGGACACCAGCGCGCAGTTTCTGGACGAGTACATTGGCACACTGGTAGAAGGGCGCGTGGGGCTAGGGGATGGCGGCGCTCCTTTCAAAGACGACCTCCAAAGACGAGCGTGTCGTCCGAGGAGGGTGTAGTTCGCACGTCCTCGACGAGGCGATTCGCCCCTGCATTCCTCCGAAGAGCAGCACACCCGCAGCCGTCACGAGCTCCGACTACTTGAACGGCACCCACCCGTCCATCATCAACTCGCTCAGCGGTGTCAAGGCGCCAGTGCCCGCGCCCGCGCCCGCGCCCGACATGCCTTTCTACGAGCCATCCAATCCAGGTTCAGTCGAGCCATAGACATGGCCAGGGGCCCACCATGGCTCCCGCCTACTGCTGCCGCGATGCTCATCCTTGTCCGCAACAGCACACTTTGGTCTTTACAGGGTGCTTCCGTCTCCGACTTTGGACAGGCTGATGGTAGATACGGACTGTCAGCTGGAATTGCTGCTGCGCTCGATTTACGGGGCGTCAAGGACACATTTGGCAGCAGCAGCCGAAGCATGCCTTCGCCTGGGCAGTGGAATCAGCCGGCGCGTATGTGAGAGTCATGGCGCCCTTGACTCTGCTTCGTACTGGACTTTGAATGTTGGCTGTGAGCGCTGCCATCTACCGCCGATCCAAACCAGAGGCCAATCGCCGCCGAGCCTGCTTCGCCCCGCCCGACCAACGTCGATTTCTGAAAATCTCTCAAGGCTTGATTTGCGTCCACTCGCGCGTCGCCCGCTGACATGGCTGTACGAGGCGCCGCTTGTTGTCCCACCCGTGAAGACAGGGCAATGATGCGCAGCTATACCGGCCGTCGAAAGACATGCCTCCTTGTCACCGCACCGCACTGCAGCTTCCCAACAGGATACGCCATCTCGCCAGCGAGAATGCCCTTTGTCGCCAGCGTGAATGCCCTTTGTCGCCATCTCGCCAGCGAGAATGCCCTATGTCGCCAGCGGGAATGCCCTTTGTCGCCAGCGGGAATGCCCTTTGTCGCCATCTCGCCAGCGAGAATGCCCTATGTCGCCAGCGGGAATGCCCTTTGTCGCCATCTCGCCAGCGGGAATACGGAATACGCCATCTCGCCAGCGGGGCAACACGATTCCACTGCTCTCGAAGAGCCACAGCAATATAACCACTCGGTCACCGAATACCATGCGTTGTGAAGGTTTAACAGCCAATTTGAAGGTTCCATCGCCAAGTAAGATTGGGCCCATCGCCTTTTGCATTGACACCCGCCGCTCTCAGACCTAGCACTCCGAACGGCGCATCCCTCCTTTGATCGCTTCCAGACTGCCCGCTCGCCTTGGAGAGGTATGATCCTGCAGCTTGCGCAAGTGGATTTCAGCAAGAACGGCGAAGCCCCCAAGCCGCTCCCGCCCGGACCCTGCATGCTTGCTGGCAAACCCATGCGACGCAACTTTGTGGCTAACCGTCAACTGCCGTTGGTCCCGATCAAGTCCCGCCTCCGCCTCCGCTGTCTGCGCATCAGGATCCCAGTCACCATCCATGCCGGCTTCAACTTCTGGGGGCTTGCTGCGGGAATTTTCTGGAAAGGTCGTCTTCAAAACGCGCTCTACTTGCAGAGTCGCTGCGTCGTCAGCGCCCACGTTCATAATCAGAGGAAACAATATGTTGGACTTGGAGGCCGAGGATCAAAACATCCCCTCGCAACCCCCGTCGCACCTGCAGCCAAATAGTGCCTCCAGCAACTTCCCCTTCTCGTCTCTTCCTGCGCCCTCGACCTGCGCTCTCCGTATTCTTGGTACCACATCCGATATCCTCACAGACGCCGTCATGGGAGAATCAAGGTGGGTTTGACTCGGCCTGGCTACACTTTGTCGCACTAGCCGTGCTCCTTCGCCGCCCTCTGTCCAAATTCGACGCTTGTCCTTCCCAATTCCGAGGCCCAGATGCCAGGAAGGTCTGCGAATCGAGCACACCGAGGGCCACGGACGCGACCGCGGTTCTCATCGCCGGTGGGGCACGTTTGCATACCCGGGCTCGCATACCATGCTCTCGCTATTCATGGTGTTGAGACCTGAATGCAAATCGCGCACATCTCCCCCAGCATCTTCCCTTCTCATCTCCCGGCTGTTGCCCTGCACCACAGGACCCTCACCCCTGACTTCTTGTAGGTCGTGGACCAGTGCCTGAGTTGTAGCACGAATTGGGCGGAAACTTCCTCTTCATCTCCGGCACCTCCACGCGCAGCGAGACGGTTCCGCTCTCATCTTTCTGGTCGGTCGTGTTGTGGTTCCTGGCCTCGCTCATGTTTGCCTACATGTCTGCGGTTGTCATGGCGGTGCGTGCACCTTTTCGAATGCATGCAGATGAGCCAGTCGGTCCAGTCGGCATGTCACCAGCCATGACGCCATCTACGCAACCTCGACAACCGTCATGCAAATCATCTCCGCACAGCCGGCGTGACGCGAGGACGCGGATGACCATGCCCGCGAGCGTTCGGATACTCAGGACGGACAACGCTCCCTTCAAGTCATACCAGAGCATCAACGCTGCCCGTGGCCACGAGTAGACCTTGGGACGCGCTCCTGGTACTGGAAGGGGCTGGCTACCAGGTCCAAAGCCCGCGTCTTTGCCAGCAAAGACTTGCTGCAGCCTCTCGGCAGAGAAATACTTGGCGCACTGGTGAATACCGTTTCATCCCATTGTCGATCAGGACTCGTCGAGACCAGTCACCTTCGTCGTCGCCGACTTGGTGTCGTTGTCGTTCGGGACCTTGGCAAGCTCGACAGTCTCGTCATCCCCTTCGACATTCTCGAAACGGAGGCCAATCTCGACGGCGTTGAGCAGGTGGTTTACAGGCAGGCCCAGCTCAGCAATCTGAGAGGCGGGGCCGATGAACCACTTTTTGCAAGACCCCATCAAGGTCGACGTCGGCTGTCGCGCTTGCTCTCATTGTCGCCGTCATTGTATGTGGCGTCGTCGTCGGCAAAGTCTACACGGCGCCGTATGCCTCGGGCTCGGGACAGCTGGCCACTGGACGAGCATTGCTGACTCTGCGGCACCCTCCCGTTGCCGCCAAACATCTGGGGAATGATTTCATCCGTGAGCTACGCGCCGGCGGCACCCATACCAACACCCACATTGAGGATGGCGCGGGCGCCCTGTTCATGTGCGCAATCCAGGGCAGTTCGGCACGTACGTCCACCAACCGGCAGCGCGCGCCTCTGCGCTCCCCCACGCGCTCCTCCACAGTACGTGTGCCTGCGTGTTGTCCCTCCCGCGTCCAAGTCGCTCGCTGTAGAACTAAGGCTGTTGCGTCAGTGATGGGGTTCTCCATTACCTCAGCGATTGCCTGTCGGAGCATGATCGACGTTCATTTGCCGGCACGAGCACATCAAAGACAACTCCTTCAGTACCTTGCGCGAGACGAAGCCATGGCCTCTGCCCCCAAGGAAGCAACGCCTCCGTGGCGCCGTCTGCAGTCACGTATGCATCCTGCTCGGCTGTTTTGTCTGCTAGTGGTTGTGGTGGTGACGAGAGAGGTGGAGGAGGAGCAGCTGCAGCATGATGTGGCGTGAATATGAGGGTGTCGGCAGGCAGTTCGAAAGCCGGATCGCTATCTACCATGCGCCAAATGACGTTGCGAAGCCTGCTTCAACACGGCATGCCCACGCTGCCTGGATCTTGGGAACAACCCTCGCCGGCCATTTCCAGCAGATTCCTTTCCCTTGGCCCGCTTCAACTGGAGACGCGACAGATTTTGCATGGAACCTCGAACAGTACGTACTAGACGCTGCAAATGCCGCGGCACAGCGAGCGCAGCCCGTCCACATACGAGGTCATGATCAACGGTGCGGTCTCGCCCGTCGACATCAATATGGCGTCGCCGCTGATCGGGCCGCGAAGCTGACCATGGGCTCGGTGGTCCACATGGGGAATGCCAGTCAAGGTCATCGCAGCGAACTACTCGGGCCGTACTTAGGGTCGAGGGACTTCTTGCCGATGTGCTTGATCGCCATCGAACTTTGTTTGGGAGTACTGCTTCAGATATCTCGTCGCATTAGTGCCGCGTCGGCATTTATCTCCAGGTTATGAGCCCTCGCGTTACACGCAACCCTGCCTTCCACGATCGTCGCCGACGGTTGTCTTGTTGTTTTGTCGTTTCGTCTCTTGACTCGTCTCGGAAGATTCCTGCTTTTCAGCACCTTTCGTTAGCGTCTTGCTTGTCTATTCAGTTTAAGCAAGACGTATTTCATTGGTCATCGCCTTCGCCGTGGCCAATCATCCTGTCAATTCTCCTTCTACTTGAAATTGCCCGCATCAACCGCCCCCACGGGCTTGATCAGGACCTTTGCCATCTCAAGATCGACAAGACGTCCCGTGCAATCATCGCTTACGAGGCGACATTCGACTGCAAATCTCTACCCAGCGAGTGTCAGTCATCGCGAGCATCTGCTCGGCGCGCTGCCCTGCTGCTCCAGCTTTGCGAGCATGTGTGGTACTTGAGGTACTGCTCCAGCACCAAGAGCCTCAAACCCTCAAAAATCGCCTGACGGGGCCATGCTCGACGGTCAAAGCAAAGGACAACTTGACTGGTCGCACCTGGCCGGGATCGGTGCTCGCTTCGTCTGGACCCGCCGTGCACAAAATTTCGACGTCCAGCTCCGTCCCTGACCACGGTGGCTGCTGAACTCGGCCAAAATTTTGATCATGCCCGACCACACGTAAATCTTTCCCGGATACATGTACCTGCTGCTTGCGTGAACCAAGCCCAACAACCTCTGTGTCCTTTGAGCCGCCGCTTGGCATGCCGACATGTTTCCTTCCACCTGGTTCGTCTATCCGTTCCCCCCTCCACGTCCCATCTCTGTGTCGCCCAGCGTGTCAACAGGCCGCCGTGATTCTGACCCCCCATCGACACGTCTTTGTCCGAACCGGAGATGCCGTTCATATTTGCAGTTGCGGTGCGTCCTGGACCCACGCCGCTGTGACC
>JAOWBF010235552.1:499-13394 GCA_028566175.1 Vinca major
GCAATAATAAATTCAACTAATATTATAGAGAATGAGTGAATTATATTTTATAAGTCATATTAACTATTAGAAAAATAATCTTTAAAATTCGTAACGGCTAAACATTTTGGTAAACAACAAAAAAGGCTTTACATGAGGCTTGGTTACTTTTAATACTTAAAATATTGAGAAAATATCCAATACAATTTAAAAATTAAAACATTATCATTTCAGAGTTTATGTTAAAAGTTAGTAGAATGACGAATTTAATCATTAATTGGTAATATCTAGACTATACAGTAAATAATAAATGCACTCGAAAGGTAAAATATATTTATATGTATATTGTGGAATGAAGAGAGTAGTTTCTCCCCACGCAACTTTTTATAGGAGTATTTGTTGTATGATGATGAATATGTATGGAGTCCAAAGTTAAGTAGTGTAAGATGTAAATTTTTTACACAAATTTTGACGCAATATTTTTTAGGTACAATATATATATATATATATATATATTTTCAAACCAATTTCTAAGAGTTTATCTCCAAAGCTATCCATCTTTAAATGCCGTAGACAATTTTTTTTACGTCTTTTCACATAACTGAAGGCGATTTTTAGAATCTAACTTTGGCTTACTATAAGAGAAATACCATAAAATGTTTTAGGGCAACAAAAGATCAGATTTTACGAATGGTATTTCAACTTTTGTGATTTTTTTTAAAGAATTTAGGGTATTTTTCAAAAAAAAAAATGGGTTGTTTAACATGAATTTTACTTTGATATTCCCCTCATGTTTTTTCAAATATGATGAAATGTAAAAATAATAGACATATTTGGAGTAATAAAAATGGTACTACTTGTATATGAAATCGTTAAAACTGAACGAATGATTGCATTAAAATAGTAAAAAATACATAAGCAACACAGAAATTCGAGATTACATAAACAAAGTATATTCGAAGTAGCTACTGGAAATAAAATTTATCGAAATTACAATAAATTCATCCAACTAGTTCCCTAACGGGGGCGGCTAGTTTTCTCACTATGAGGACTGAACACTTTCTTCGATTGTGGAAGTTTCCTCACTTTCGTTATTGAGGTTTTGTAACATTCTCTGTCCATATCTATTTAGTATATGGTAGTACGATTTCGCTATGATCTACAACATTTCAGTTACACGAATTATAAACCAAATTGAATGGGTATAGCTTCCAAAAGCTCCCATATTTATCTGGATACATGATGAGCGCTTATCTATCCTTATAGTACTGCACACTTTCAGAATATAACTTTATGCATTTATCCGGATGGGGTGTCAAACTGCAATGACGTCACGTGAGTAAGGTGTATCATACGTTATCCATTTATCACAATTAGTCTTACTTAATATCACTCTTTAGGAATTGCCTCCCTAATCAGCTCCTTTCATTGGTGATTTGACCTTGTACATGTCGTTTTTTTGTGTTTGTGGGTGCACTTCAAGAGCACGGGACTTCTCTCATATGTCATGTATTAATTCCAAATTCTTAAAGGGAATGAAGCACTCTAGTTCATTGTATTTTTTCTGTGTTTGTTTAAATAGTGCACAAGTTTCAAGAAAATCATCTCCACCAACGCTTTTATAAAGCGCTCTTGACCAATACACTGTTAAACGATTGAGACAAGTTTGTAGTCATACATCTGTAGCGCTTTCCTCAGACACAAAGGAGCGTTCATTGGTCATTAAGAATTCTGCTCAACCACTTGGATGCTTTTGGATTTTTTTGTTTAATAATTCCAATAAAGTTATTGCACTTTATATTTTCTTCTGAGTAGCAGCCCGTCACAAGAGACTTGTTATCTTTTAATCCTTGAACTCTAATTTTTTTTCTTAATATGTCGAAACAAAATTTATGAACAGTTTTTTGTTCCTGCCAATCTGGTACTTCTCGGTCTGCATTCAAAATTCCCTTATAACGATGATCCTAACTGTTTTTTATGAATTCTTTGATTACTTTTGTTTTACACAACAAAATGGCTAATATTGCAAGAAATATTTTCTTCTCCAACAAAATTCTTAAAGACCTTAATTTTGTTTTCTTCACATAATTCTTCAACTCAAAGACTATTACAATTATTCATGTAATCAGTAATCTGTGAAAATCTTGAAATATCAACACAATGTCAATTTAAGTACTCAATAAATTATAATACTACAACAATTCATTCAAGTCATCAAAAGATTTAAGTCATCTTTAGAAGGTAAAGTGTGGCAGATGCCAATAAATATTTTTATCAACCTTTTTACATAATCAACAAATTTATCATTTTCAACCATTTCTTTTCCAGCGTAATTATTTTTCCTTCCTCAAAGAAATTTGTCATGGGAGTAGATGGACCAAATCCTTCCTCAAAGAAACCTTGCATAAGTAGATGCTATATAACAAATCACATATTACAAAAACGTTGTAGAGAAGATTGATTTTGTTTGTTTATTAGATTATATAATATTTTTAGTATTTTTAATTCTTTTTTACTTAGTATTTATGGGTTGTGAGTTATTATCCGTTACTTTTATTTCTTGTCTTGTATGTTTTTCATTTCTCAACTCTTCTCCTTTGTTTTATTAGAGAAAAAGTTAATAAATTATTTTCAATTGTAATGGCCCGTCCAATTTGTTATCAAATAGATAATCATCTATTCATATAAAAAAAATTATCATTTAAACTGAGCAAGAATCATTGACTATACTTATTTTAATAACAAAATAAGATAGTAAAAAGCATCTTAAACATGTATCAATAAAAATAAATATAAAAAATAAAGATTAAGCAGGAAACAAATTGTCTTAATAAAATTTGACATAAATTTAATGTCCGAAAGATCTTTAGTTAGATCATCATTCCCTATTTATGCATTGGGTCCTAAAAAGTTGAAGCTAAACGAAGAGCAAGAAAATCGTCATTCTTAGCAGCATTTAAAGATTTCCACCAATCAAAATATCGCTTAGTAACATAATTATTTTGATGATTAAGGCAAGGAGGAAATAGTAATTCTACATCACTAATTAGCCTAATGTATGTCTCCCAGGCTTTCAATTTATTTTCATTTGCACGCGTTACATGCCCAGGAATATCTTGATCCATTCCGAATTGTGTTGCTACTCGATGAGGTAAATACTGTTCTATGCAATCGCTATCAATTCCAACAAGTTCACATACCCTCAGACATCGAATAATTACCTGTTAAAATAAAGTAGTAGCTCAGTTAGTCATATAACTCTTTAAAAAGCGCGCAATAGTTTAAACTAAATAGATTAAAGAGAAAGAAAAGAATAGGTGATCATACCCTAAGTTGTTCGTCGTCCATATCAAGAGCAATCAATGGTTGTGTTTCATTTCCTTGGTAGATCTTGTGAAACAAAAGGCTTCTACCAGAATTGGAATCCATTGTATAAGGCAACCACATAAAATGGCATTCAGCATTAGCCATAGCCAATTTTACATTTGCTAGTATGCTTCTCAATCCTTTCCATTTTGCAAACCTTGGTTGATTGTGCTGAAAATCGAGGTTTGGACTAGGACGCAACTCAGAAAACCTCTCCCAAATCCAAATCTGGACTAATTGAAAAGGGGCCGATATTTTGGGTTTGAGAATTTCTGAATTAGTATTTTCAACAGATGTAGAAGCCACAAGGGCTTCTTTTAACTTGCGCAGATTCGAATAAAGACTAGCAAGAACTGCTGGAGCGAGAGCAATTCTATTTCCATTTGCTAAAAGGACCGCAATACGCAAAATCTCTTCTGGAACTGTATCATCGGAAATTGGAAAAACAAATCTAGATAACCATAGTGCAAGAAAAGCTTCGTGCTCATTTTGATCAACATCTTCACTTGACATAAATTTATTTAACCAAAGACACTGAGAAACTTTCTTTGCCTTCGACTTCCAAATATCGGATCTAGCTACTGATAACTTAGTTTTTATATCAATCAAATGATCATCTCTAAGTGAACTAAAAATGGGATCACCCATTACCGAGTAGCCACCCAAGATCATCACATCTTCCAATGTGATCGTAGCTTCACCCCAAGGAAACAAAAACGAACTTGTTTCCGCACACCATTTTTCTACTAATGCAAAAATTAATTCTTCATCTTTATGAATGACATGCACGGAATTCATTACAGCCTCATAAATTCCTGCTCGTTCCCAAACAAGACGATACCTAGTACGCATTTGTTCTACCCACGTTTCCCAATTTTTAGGAAGATTTTTCCACCCATTAAAATTAACTTTCAAACGCATCAAATTTCGTTCATTGAAAGAGAAATTAGAACCTGATGAAAGAGGACAGATTGGCTTATGAACATCTGATATGACTGAGGGTGTCAAAAAATAGCCAGTTCTTTGTTGTGCGATCGAACCACGGCCACTTCCTCCTCTTGGCACCATTTGCGCGGTCCTCACTTCGATGATTCTTTCGTTACTGGATGCACCTGCCATTGTTGTTGTGAATATATGACAAAGAAGGTAAACTTAGAACTTGGAAAGAAAGAAAAAAAGAATTCCAAGTCTGATTGAGAGAGAAGGCAAATGTGAAATGAAGTAGTACCCATGACCATGCATTTATACTTGTTTTGTCTTCTCTAAGTATGGTAATGGGGTACACTAAGGTTCTGATATGAACTATTGTCTACTGAAATATGTGGTTCAAATTTATCGAGGTCGGTAAAAAAATTACATATCTACTAACGTGGACGAATATAAATCACACAGTCCAATAAACCAAAGTCAATATGAGAATTAACCTTTTTTCTTTTCTTTTCTCTAAGTTTAGGGTTAGAAACAGAAAGTGGGGTACACTAGAGTTTTATCTTCTTCTTTTTTTTTTTCTTTTTTTTTTTGACATACGAAGGTTTTATCATGTTATATGTTTGAATTGGGCATGTCTAGGGGAACAAAATGTCTATCCAATATCCAATAAATAAGTCATGGCAATTGGTTTAAATAAAAGTGTGTGTATATATAACAACAACAACAAAGTCTTAATCTCAAGTAATTGGGTCGACTACATGAATTCATATAAAATTTATGTGTGATCCTTCGTATGAATACATTCTCTCCATTTCCTTCTATCAAACACCATACTCTCATTCAAGTCTAACAAATACATATCATTGTTGATGACTTCGGTCCAAACCTTCTTCGGTCTCACATACCTCTTACAAACTCATATCTCCATACTTCAACTTTTCGAATCAGAGCGTCACTTAATCTTCTTTTTATGTGTCCAAACCACCGCAATCGATTTTCCCTCACTTTTTTTCAATAGGTGCAACTTCTATATTCTCACGAATAATTTTATTTCACACTCTATCCTTTCTAGTATGCCCCAATGACATGTTAATATGAATAAATTAATGTATATATGTGTATAAGTTTCTTTTTCTCCCTAAGGTTGCAAATTAATATATATATATATATATATATATAGTCAATTTTATCTGAATTCATGTGTGCCCCACACACGTCAGAGACAGTAAATTTTATCTTGGTAGGTGAGTAAGTTTAAAACTTACATTCAAATCAATGAATAAAATACACGTAGGAAAAAGAATTAATTTTTTAACCTACATGTATTGTATTCATTAGTCCAACTCACATACTAAAATAAAATTTCTCGTGAGAGACACGTATTATTGTAGTAACGGCATTATTTAAAAAAGAAAAGATATTGTCAGATGGAATATACTTCAAAAAATCTATAAAAGAGTCCCCTCATAAATTGTTTTAGTGACTTATTATCCAACATTTTTGAAAATTTATTAAAATATACCTGCATATACACTATTTCTTTTTTATTTTTTTTATTATTTTGCATATACACACTACGACAGAAACTAAAAAAGAGAAATAAAATTAAGCTATTGCTTGCCATCTTCTAACAATTATTTTTTAGGACGTAAAAAAATATTTTATTCTCTTTTAGTTTTGAAATTTCAGATTAAAAATTTGAATAACCATCCTTTTATTATTATTTTAAATTTTTTACTTGTTTGGTCATTCGTACTAATTTGTAATACATGTTTTTTGGAAGTATTTAAACTTGGGCTCAACATATTCATATAATGCTTTCTTTTTAAAAAAATACTCTCTCAATTCTATGAATATCTATGATTGAATAAAATTTAAAATTGTATAATGATAACATTGCAGTCACCGAATATAGGATATTCTTAACCCTAATTAGGAATCACGCGTACCAATAGCCTTAGTGGCGGAGCCAGGACATTTTTGTTGGGGTCACAATTAACATTGACAAAATAAATTTATAAAAGCATATAAATATTGGCGGAGTCAAAAAAAATTTTTTTGATGAAATCTTATAGATTAGAGTTATACACATTTTGTTCATCCTTTTCACTCTACTGATCAGTGCTTCATAAACCTCCAAGACCTCTAGCTTAAAAAAAATGGCAAAGCTACAAAGTTTTCATTTTCATTAACGTGCATGGCACATAAAAGAGAAGGACTCTCGAGGAAAAATAAATAAATATTTACTATGGACTCTCGAGAAGGACTATAAGACTATAATTTGTAGACTATTTTTTTTGGATAAAATCTTATATTATAATCTATTAGTAATTATGAACTTTTTGATGAAATCTTATAAATATTATAGTTTATTATAGTCAAAATGTTTACGGGATAAGGTGTTACAAAAACAAAACTAAAATTATAAATTTTTTTTTTTTTTTTTTTTGGAAAAATTTGGGGGGCATAGCTCCGCCAGTGGTCATGGGTGAACAAAACGACGGCGTTTCAATTTGGTCAACGGGACCGATGTAGCCGACTTAGTGGCGACGGAATACTGGCCGATTAGTTTTTGGTTTCTATACGGTCGGTATTCAGTCGTTAATTTTGTGACCAAAATTTCGGTCGCTATTTAACTGTTTTCTTGTAGTGTGAAAAGACTAAGTGATGTGACACACTTTGGTCAACCTAACCAAAGGCTTGGTCGACCGACCTTTAACCGGTTTTCCAAAGTAAAGGTTAAAAGTGGTTTTCCCACTAAGTCTCAAATCAAATGCTATCTGTCTCAAGTATGAACTTCTTATGGCTCTTTTAATAGTTTGAAAGCCCTTTTTAAAAAAAAATTACATGAAAACATTTTAAGTGTATGCATGGCAAGTATGAACATTATCATTTGTGCTTTTCCTAAGGGAGATTATAAGATATGAAATATCTAATCTACACTATCATATAACTAAGTCTTTAAGTGCTTCTTGTAGGCATCTCTTAGATCTTCAATGTGTAAGATTGCCTTTGTCATGTATATGTTTTCATGATGGATTTGATATATACTTTTGTTGTAACCTATCACATAAACAATAATTACATTAAATTTCAACAATGGTTTGTCGTCCATCAAATTAGAGAATGTAGCCCTTAGGGCTTACATCACTATTTCGAAGTTGAGTGGGAAATTTGTATCTCATTTCTCATAGAGCTAGGACTTTGAATATTTTGTTGATCTTCATCATCAATAAGTCCTATGTGGCTTCTTGTGTGATCTTGGTCTAGAACGTCACTTTTCATTTCATTTAGAAGAGTTTGTCATTTGATTTTTTCCTTTCCACTTTTGCTCATATGTTACTTGTGCGATGGAAGCAATCGTCTCTTCTTTCATGGTGTGTACAGAGTCATCATTGATGGATGAAATTTCTTTTCTTGATGAGCTCTCTACACTTTTGGTTTCTTTGGCATGTGACTATTTTCTTGGAGTCTTAGCTCGCTTTTGCATTCCATATTTTTCATGTCTTGATTATGAAGCATTGAACTTTTTGTACATACAAGGAAATTTTGAGAACTACTTGGCAAGTTTTGAGAAGGTCCTTTAAGACTAGATTCATTTCTCAAGTGGTAAGTGTGTGCCCAAGGATCAACCAAATTTAGATCAAAACAAATATGACTCTTAGATGAGCTGGGTATATAAGAGCAACAGTCATACAAGTTGGATATGTACATCTCATAGATACCTTAGATAAATAAACATGTAATAGGTAGAGATCATGCATTAGGTTATCTAAATGGATATTCTCATGAAGAGGGTGAGATGCAACATCAATAAGAGCATAAGCATAAATATCAAAATCTGTTTTCAATTTATAAATATAATTAAGTAAAATACTATGAGAAAGTTAATTTGATACCTTTCATTTCTCACCAAGTGATGAAGAATGTTGATTGCCATTGTAGCTGTTGGCATCATTTGAAGCTTTGCTCTTAGTCTTTAAGCATCTTGGTTTTTGATAGATGTTTACCCTTTTAACTTTGATAATTCCAAGTGGTAAGGAGTTTTTTCTTCTTCTTTTGACACATCTCCTTTCAAGTACTTCATTCCTCATGGAATGATCAACCCCAATTCCATTTCATTTGGAATAATTGTCTTTGAAGTTTAGTGGCATGTTATTTATTTTCCTTGAACAAGATGTGTGATCTTCATCATAATTTGTATCTCTTTGAAGATCATCATGACCTTGCAATTTCACCATCTCTTCCAAATGATCATCTTGTGAAGGCACAAGTTGTAGATCATCTTTAGATCTTATTGAAGAATGATTTTTTATTCCTCCTATATCAAACTCTTTGAATAAATCAAGGTTTCATTGAGATGTGATCGAGAGTTCTTCAATGCCTTCACATGATGGAGTATCTACCTTTGGCTCTTCTGCTTCAACTTCGCCTTTATTGGATGCTTCAAGCTTATTCTACATTAAGCGAGCATCTTCACATTCATGAACTTCGTTGAGTGATTCTTGATCAAGTGCACAACAAAGAATATTCATGGCCTTAAAGTTGAGTGTCATCTTGGAGAAGTCCTCTTCATTGAATTCTCTTCTTGTTTTTGGCACTTTGACACCTTGTATACTAAATGAAACAACATATGATCCTTTTCCTATAATACTCAAAAAGGTGAAACCATTAGTACGCAAAAAGATTTTGAACGTAGAGTGCCAACAAGAAAAGTTGGAGCCATCAAATAACGGTGGTCTAGATGGGGGAAGAGTCTTCTATTGCATAGGTAGAAAAGAATGAAGCCAGGGATCCTCTTAGGGTGTAAATCCTAACAAAAATGAGACTAGGTACTGATACCCGGAGTGGAGAACCTTATAGTGGTGAATAAGGTTCTTAAACCTTTTTGCTTTGCTACCAAATTCTTTTGATAAGTGATCACCTTGACAACTAGAATGTTGATAAAGCACATAAAGGGGATTTAAAGTGTTAGAAACTTAGGTGAGTAGTGTGTTTAGATGCAACACATTAGAACTTAAGACAATGAATATGATCAAAGACAAACTAAGTAAGAGTCCTATATGCAAAGCTTGTAAGAAAAAACAACACAAGTCACAAGACTAGTACTAAGCAAGATGTATAAAGCTTGTAAGATCACTAAGTGTAAGTCTTGTAGCCAATCCAAGCCAAGATAGAAAAAGCAAGCAATATAACACAAGATAAACAAGTTCCTCTTATACTAAACAAGTCCATATAGAAAATAAGCACAATTGATGAATATAAGAAGTTGAAAGAAAAGAGTTATAGTTAGAAGATCAAACATGGTAATTTAGAGTGGTTTAATCACCAAGATCTACATCCACTACATTAGGACAAACCTAAGGATTTTAGCAGAACGAACACATGGTCTTTTATCTACAAAGCAACCTTTCGAGGGTAAGGCCAATAAATTATCCTTTTATGCACTAAGCAACCCTTCTTCACCATTGGGAACTCTTTCTCTAATCTAGTCTACTAAGTGAGGAGGTTTTACGAACACATAAACCTTTTTACCTTTCGGGCTCACCACTCACGCAAGTTCCTACAATTACAAAAAAAAATACACTCCACATAGGAGGCCCAAAACCACACTCTCACAAACAAGCCTTGAAACTCAACACTTTACAAATAACGATGACCCTCAACAAATGAGACTTTATAAAATAAGCTCAATAGAACAAATCCCTTAATGGATTGGATAGATACAGATGAAAGCTCTAATTCAAACTTGAGAATAGAATAATGAGTATGTGAAGCTCTTTCTGAAAATGGAGTATTTTAGCTATTCAAAGTGTTTGATTCCTGGTTTTAAAATGTGTAATACAAAGGCCCCCTTGTGCCTTAGTTAGCAATGAAATATCATCTTTAGAAGCTATTCACATAGGCAAGAAATGACAAGCAAATTGAGTTACAAGGACTATAGTTAGGTCGTCCGGGGTGCGATCGAAGTAGTTTAAGTAGGCTACTGGAACGATCTAGACCACATCGTGTGGGATCGGTCGACCGGGCTAAAGCAAGGTCGTCCGGATATTATAGTCGTGGGAGTTTTGGAACATTCAAAATCTACCATGTAAAAAGACACTTCGGTCGACCGGACTTCATCAGGTCGTCCGAGGTCTAGGAACCGGTCGACCAGATTTCAGCCCAAAAGTTGTTTTTCCACTTGGTTACATTTCTGATGTTCTCAAACTCATGCCTATGCGTTTTTCAAAGACTTTTGAAACACATTTAAGATCTTAGGCATAAACCAACACTAACATATGTTTTTCAAAAACCTTTCAAAGATCAACTTAAAATAAATATGATGGTTTTGAAAACATGCAAGAGTATGAGCATAACATACTCAAATCTAGTATTATCAAGGTAAAATTAGTCACAAATATTTACTTATTTTAGAGCATGACTAATCTTCTTAGGTCTTCAAGTCTTCTGGATGTGTAGACTTGTTTGAGTTTTGCTTGACCTTTGTATCATCCTTTTTATGTGATGAAGTCCTTTGTAATTTTCTAGGTGTAGCAAAATGGACTTTAACACTTCCTTTTTTAAGAGCCTACTTCACGATGCTTCAATTGATGATCGAGTAGCTCTTTACCAACTTGATCTTCCTTCTTTTGATGCAACTACTTCTAAGGCAATACAGTATATACTTTAAGCTTGTGCCACGAAATCTTGCAATGTGTAGCTTTTTCTTGTTGGTGAATGATATCTTTGAGTTCCACTAGAAGCTAACTTACCCTTTCATCAATGTAAGTGTGAGTCATTAGATCCCATCATCAGAATAAAAGTTCACACAAACATTAGAACTTCTCAATGGTTTGTTATCATCAAAACTAGATTGATCAAATTAGCCCTTATGGCATACAGTGCGGTCATTTATGATACACGTGGATGCTTCATATTCACCAAAGAGGAAACGATTCGTCTTAAAAATTGATAAAGGCACACATCATATCAGGAAAACCTTCGGGTGTTATTCGTTACTTAACCTCCGAGTAAGAAAACCTAACTCTTGAGAATCTCGATGCTCTTTGCAGATAATACGATAAATATGTCCCGGATTATTACAATCCGCGGATATACCTGAGTATAAGTTTAGGACAAAGAGGTGGACTTTTCATTATTTGTCTGAATTCGGACATTAGGAGTTTGGGTGTTTCTTCTCGAAGATATCTAACATTTGTTACAAATATAATTCTTGTTTACCCGAGGTCTATGGTCTGGGGGATTCTTGATCTCGTGCCTTCACAGTTACTATATCAAAGACCTCAGCTGCAGACACAATCACCCGAGGTCTTGATGGGCTTATGGTGGGTTCCGGTCCGATACATACTAATGGCCCAGGTTGGACCTGACAGGGCGGACCACGCCAATATTTGACATGTGCTAAATAAGCCATGACTGTTTATGTCTATTCCATATCTGACTACAACACTTATATGGAAAGTGTACTTCTAACAGGTAACTACTAAGCTTATACGAATTATCTACTATAATACCAGTTATCAATTACTAATTTCATTCATTACGATTTACTTGCTTATAAGGCATTGAGTTTTTTCTATGTGTCTCTTTCTCTCGAAAAAGCTAACTTTAGCATCAGAGAGTGGTTGGGAACATCCCAACCACCCTTTGACTATTTCTTGTCTTAAGGTTACTCTATTCCTTGTGAGATTCGTTTGCTTGCTTAGGGAGAGGAGCTTCGAGATCAGATCCTGTTAGCTTGGTACACATCATTGGGAAAATAAGAGGCGTCATATTCTAAAGATGTGTATTTTAAGATTGATGTCACTACAAGAAAACAGTTATTTAGCTACCGAAAATAGCGACCGAAATAATGAGTCACTAAAATAGCGACCAACTACCGACCGAACGGATACCGAAGAAAGGACCGTCGCTAAACAGTCGGCCATATCGGTCCCGTTGACCAACTCAAACCGATACATAAATGGTCGTTATTATGTCGCTGTATTTTTCAGTATTGGCCGAATACCGGCTGAATCGAACGACATATTAGTGATGGAAAACATAACAGTGTATATTTATGTAGTTATAGATGAATGACATAAAACGACGTCGTTTAGTTTAGTTTAACGACCAAATACCGATGGAATCTAACGACTGATTAGCGACGAAAAACATAACATTGTATATTTATATAGTTATAAATGAAAGACATAAAACAACATCGTTTAGTTTACTTTAACGACCAAATACCGACGGAATATATGAAGGTACATATTTAACGACGTAACGACGGATTAGCGACCGAACGCTCAAAAGGACGTCGTTTTGTTCGTTTATATCCAAATAGCCTAAATCAAACACCCATTTCATCCCGTTATCTCTGCTAGTGAGAAATCACTGAAGGATTCATGGGCGGAAACTCGTTCCTAACAACCACGACTCCTCCCCTGAAGGATCCGCTCATACCATGGGAATCGAAAATTTTAAGACAAGAAACTTACTTTTACGGTTCAAGAATCTGATTCTTGAATGGAAGATGCTGTTTCTTGGTTTCTCGGATTTGTTGATGCTGCTATCCCTTTGCGGAATTGCCCTCTACCGGTATCCACGCGACGATACGAACAGCGATTGCTAG